>PISX010028530.1:0-21415 GCA_004024625.1 Mellivora capensis | reverse complement strand
TGGAAGAGTTTCGGGAGAATAGGTATTGATTCTTCCTTAAATGTTTAGTAGAATTCCCCTGGGAAGCTGTCTGGTCCTGGGCTCTTGTTTCCTGGGAGTTTTTTGATGACTGCTTCAATCTCCTTACAGGTTATGGGTCTGTTTGGGTTTTCTATTTCTTCCTGGTTCAGTTTTGGTATTTTATATGTCTCTAGGAAGGCATCCATTTCTTCCAGACTGTCAAATTTGCTGGCGTATAGTTAGTTGCTCATAATATGCTCTTACAATTGCTTGTATTTCTTTGGTGTTGGTTGTGATCTCTCCTCTTTCATTCATGATTTCATTTATTTGGGTCCTTTCTCTTTTCTTTTGGATAAGTCTGGCCAGGGTTATCAATCTTATTAATTCTTTCAAAGAACCAGCTCCTAAAGTCATTGATTTGTTCTACTGTTCTTTTGGTTTCTATTTCATTGATTTCTGCTCTGGTCTTTACTATATCTTTTCCCCACCTGGCTTTAGGCTTTATTTACTGTTTTTTCGCCTGCTCCTTTAGGTGTAGGGTTAAGTTGTGTACTTGAGACCTTCCCTGTTTCTTGAGAAAGTCTTGTATCGCTATAAACTTTCCTCTAAGGGATGCCTTTGCTGTGTCCCAAAGATTTTGAACAGTTTTGTTTTCATTTTCATTTGTTTCCATGAATTTTTTCAATTCTTCTTTAATTTCCTGGTTGACCAATTCATTCTTCAATAGGATGCTCTTTAGCCTCCATGTATTTGAGTTTTTTCCATCTTTCCCCTTGTGATTTGATAAATAATATCCACAGCTAGAAAAACAAAACAAAACCTATAGCTAGAAATACACAACAGAACAAAACAAAAAACCTACAGCTAAAATCAACTTTAATAATGGGACACAGAAAGCTTTTCTTCCAAGATTAGATAAAGGCAAGATGTCATCTCTCTCTACACCTTGTCAACATAATACTGAAAGTTCTAGCTAAGGGAATAGGACAAGAAAAGGAAATAATACAGAGGTCAAAAATAGACCCAAACAAGGTAGTCAATTGATAATTGACAAAGAAACAAAAGTAATATAATGGATAGTCTTTTCAAGAAATGATGGTGGAACAACTGGATATTCACATGCAAAAAAAGAATGTAGGTACGGGGACGCCTGGGTGGCTCAGTTGGTTAAGCGGCTGCCTTCGGCTCAGGTCATGATCCCAGCATCCTGGGATCGAGTCCCACATCGGGCTCCTTTCTCTGCAGGGAGCCTGCTTCTCCCTCTGCCTCTGCCTGCCACTCTGTCTGCCTTTGCTCGCTCGCGCTCTCTCCCTCTCTCTGACAAATAAATAAATTTAAAATTAAAAAAAAAAAAAGAATGTAGGTACAGATTTTACACCTTTCACAAAATTTAACTAAAAATGAACCATAGATCTAAAGGTAAAATGCAAAACTATAAAACTTTAGCCTTGAAAGGTTTTCTCTAGATATTTACCCAGCTAACATGACTTATCTCTGAGAAACTGGTAAATGTCCTCCACTGAAATTCACCCCTATCTATCTGGCTTACTGGAAAGCATTTTGCTATAAATTCAGGTTACCTCTAAGAACTCTTTGAAATTAAAAATCACCTTAGTAGACTCATCATGTAGTTTTATAACACTATATTAAAACATTAATAATATTTACCTGGTACCTCAAATTTAATAGCTCATTTATATAATTCTCCACTGTGTTCATAATATGGCTTGTGTGAATCATTTAATTATAGGAAAAGCTTGGTGGTAAATTTTAATTCTATATTTTGTTTTGTAATCCCTCAATATAACATTTAAATTGTCTTATGAAAATATTTGCCAATATTTGCATACTTTTGTTCAATTTTATTCTCTTTACTTTTCATTGACCTTATATTTGTAACCATGCATCACTGCTTCAAATACAGAATTTTATAAATACTTTAAGTATTTCTCAAAATGTGGTCTATAAGTTATACACAATAATTTCATCTAAGGCATTGGTAATCAAGAAAGGACATCACACACATGGAACAAACCTCTAAAGTACTTAAATATATTGATGTAGAAGCTGTGAAGTAGTGTTTTTATCCAGTCTCTGGCAATTTCAACTTGAGTGTCCTTGAGAAATTCTTCTTCATTATCAAATTAAGACATTTAAATTTATAACCTCAGATGTAAATTCAAACACTACAAAGCAATGACTCTAAAAAGAGGCTATCCAGTCTGTGTTGTATATGATCTCCAATTTTGGCTGTAATCTTTAAGAAAGGAGAACTCTTATATGAGTTTTTATTTATTTAGATGCAAAACATGTTTTCTTTGTCCAAATATGGTTGACTTGGTCAACTTGCAAATATTCATTCTTCCCCTCTGTAAATCCTCTAAAATTAATACTTAGAATCTCCCTTTCAAAAAACATCATTTAAAGGTAACACCAAAATAACTATGATATTGATGATATGTATATGTATATTTCACATTCCAAAGGGGGTTGTATTGGGTATGAGTTATTGAGGGAATTTCAACTAAGAAACTAGTGGCAAATCAATTGTGGTGGAAAGTGATGGGACTTGATTCAGGAAGATGAAGCAAACAAATGCTGGTGGGGCTCTTTAACATTATGAGTGAACCAGAGACTATAACAAGTCAGAAGGTGGAGATACATTCCTAATTAGAAGTTAGAAACCATTGAGAGGGAATTTGATGTTGATACAGTGGGGCTAATCTATTATCTGCCATAACTGGAGAGAAACAATGAGTATTAAGCTCATCAGTAAATGGAGTTGTGGTTAAAATTTTATTGAATTTGTTCTTGCCAACTACACTTGCACATTACTTTCCCTACCCAAAAATCCTCTCAACCTTCTCCTTGTCACCTCTCATCCTTCTTCTCTTACTTCCTTTTTCTTCCCTCCCTCCCTCCTTCCCTCTATTCTTCCCTCTCTCTCTTCCTTCCTTTCTCCCTCCCTCCACCTCCCTCCCTCCCTCCACCTCCCTCCCTCCCTCCCTCTTTTCCTGTCTTCCTTCATTCTCTTTCTTTTTCCCTCCTTAACATTTTAATTTTCCCTTCCTTTTAACAGCTAGATGTAATAAATAATCTAGAAGACTTAGATTTATTTTTTCTTAATAGCTTGTCAGTAAATTAGTGTAAATTGTATCCCAAAAAGCATATATACTAATAACCTTCACACAATTTTTTTTCATTTTCTCCAGGAAGACCCACTACATTATGTGAGATTATGGGAAAAGCAGAAATTTGGCTAATCAGGACCTACTGGGATTTTGAATTTCCTCGTCCATACTTACCTAATTTTGAGTTTGTAGGAGGGCTTCATTGTAAACCTGCCAAACCATTACCTAAGGTAGGTCTATTAAGTGGAGGATTTCTTTTGTACCTTATGATATAATGTTGATTTTTCTCTAAAGTGTACTGCCTCAGTAACAGAGAAATGTTATTTATTACTCCAACTCTACTTTACAAATCACTAGGGTCTCTTATGACTGATATTACCTTTTTTGGACTTCACTTTGATATTTTGGCTAAAGGAAGAAGTGATTCAAGTGGCAAGTTAAAATATCAGTGTGTCTACAGTTTGGGTACTGGACTGAAGCAACAGAAAGCTAAGGTCTTGGAAATTACTTAGGAGATTCCTATAGTTTTCCTAACAAGCATGATGGAGTTATGAATTGGGACAGTTACTATGATTGCTTAAGTGATAAAGATGCTTTCATGAGAACTCTCACATAGATTCCAGAGTTTCATCAGTAAGAAGTAAGTGTTGACAGAAGACATGAAATCAGGTAGCACTTCTTGGATAATAGTAATTATTACCAAGATAAAAATTAATTTATGGAAAAACTTTTTGAGATTAAAATGATGAATTCAGTTTTGGACCTATTCACTTTAAGGAGCCAAAGAAATTTTCAGGTGAATATTTCTAGTAATCCTTTGGGTAATACAAGGTCTAGGTTTTAGCAAAGAGCATTAGAAACAGATTAGGAGACATAAAAATAAAGAAGTCATAGGACAAAGAGACCCGAACACTGAATTCTTTCTTTAAGATCTTGATGTGTGGTTTTTCTGAAATGAAAATGGTACCACATTCCAAAGTCACCAACAAATAAATGTGGACAGCCAAAAATGTTGGAAGAGGCCATATTGAGAAGTAAAAGAAAATAGATGAACATGGTAAAAAATATTGTATTTAACTATCTTTATCAATAACTACTGTTATCAAGGGATTGAGGAGGCAGACACTCATTTGCTTGGGTTGTAGATAAGTGAATATAACCTCTGTAGAAGACTGTAGGTTAAATAGTGTTCTCAGGAGAGTTTTTGATTTCTATTTAGGGTAAGATGTATATTTAAGTTTAAATTTTATTTTATAATTCTGAATATGCTTTTCTTACCATTGAAGTTATAGCTGCAGGTCAGCTCTATTGAGTGTTATTACAGCAAAAAATAAACAAATATCTAAACAAGGGTATAGAAAAAAGGGCATATTTTTTGGTTCAGTGGATAATACCCCATGCCACACTATTATATTCATCCTCCCATCTTCACTTTTCATCTACACATTTTCACAAAACAATTCAGACATGTTTTACAAGAGGTGGGAAATTACTCCATTCTAAACCCAGTTACTGATACAAACATTTGGGCAATATGAACATCAATCACAGTTTATACCTCTGATGAAAAAATTATGCCAGTCACGGCACACACAGAAAAAAAGCAATGAAAGACAGCCAAAACAAGAATCCAACTTCTAGATGTGTAAGTCTTCATATACGTGTGTGTGTGTGTGTGTGTGTGTGTGTGTGTATGTGTGTTTATTCAATCACTCTCTCTTAAGGAGAGGAATCAAAATGGCAAAATACCAGTGCCTGGGACTTCAAAGATATTCTAACATTATCTAAACTAAAAGAGCAGTCAGCTTTCATTTATGACATCATCCTTCCCCTAGTAATTTTATTAGCCTTAAATTGAGAAATACATTGATAAATAAATAAATATAATTGAGAAATGTAATAAATATATTGAGAAATATTGCAGGGAAGCCACAAATAATTGCACAGGAAATGCATGACACATCTCTAGAAGTTGACATTCACATAAATTAGAATGCAAAAGACCTCAGACCAGACTTTGCAGTGCCCAACTTGCACAACTGTAAGTGGAGACCCAGGGGATTTTAGTTGTAGAGAAGTTTCAAATTAAGGTACGTCAACTACTTGTGGGAAAATAGAGAAGCACTGTTTCATAAATGTTATCATGATTTAAAAAATAGAAGTTTAATTTTAACATGTATTACTATATACCTCAATTCTTTAAAAAAATCATTTTTAGCCCCATTAATCAGAAAAAGAATAAACATGAGAAAAATATCCTGAATGCCTAACAGGGAGTTAGTTGATTTATTCATAATTTATTGGTATAAACTGACATGATACACATTTTAAAAGTCTAGTTAGCACCATTTTTTGGGCTTCCTTACAAGGAATATTTTTGAGTTTGCAAACATCTCTGCTGGTTCATAAAGTTAAGCCTTGAGGGTTAGATTTCCATGAACCATGAGAAGAGCTGTCTCTTATTGCCTATTCACTTTATGTAATGGTTTGGCTCTATGCCTTTATTTGTGATCACTTATTATATATTTAAGCCACAGTTTTCCAGAAACATATTTCCTCTTAAAGATACTAGATGGTTCTCTGTGGCAGAAGATAGAGCCAGTCTAACATCTCTGACACTTCTCTTGACTCTGCCTGTTTAGAAGAATAGGTGAACTTCTCTGCCCCCTTCCTTCCCCCCGCCTTGATCCTGTGATAAAGAGAGTTTTATCACTGTAGGAAATGGAAGAATTTGTCCAAAGTTCAGGTGAAGATGGTGTTGTGGTGTTTTCTCTGGGATCAATGGTCAAAAACCTCACAGATGAAAAAGCCAATCTCATTGCCTCAGCCCTTGCCCAGATTCCACAGAAGGTGAGTACAACTTTGAGTCCTGGTGAATAGCTGTTTTGCCAGTTGGAGTGAAAATGTAACTAACTACTTTTTCTAGATCAGAGCTGAAGCACTGAGCATAACTGGTACTACCTTCAAATAAAAATTCCTTAAAACATTAAAATGGTGTATTGAGGCACATTTAATCATTTGCTTAGTAAGCCTTTGCATTACTATGGAAATGTGTCTTCTTATATGATTATTTATTTTCAGTGAAATAGAGATGAAAATGTTAAGATCCCGATAACTTTTTACTATTTGAAATCTTATGACCTGCATTGAGTACTCCCCCAAATTCTCAAGTGTGTTAGCTCCAAGGTCCAGGAAAAGAGAGATGTTATACACAGAGTAGATAGGAATTATGTTCAAGGGTATATTTTATATTTTTAAGTTTTATTGACAATATATCAAGATCTAGTTGAGTTAGAAGTAGAAGCCTAATCTTTCTAAATTGAAATTTCTACAGTTAAAAACAGTTAAAAATCCTAATATTATCAAACAATATATATTTTCTGATTTATGATATTCAATTTACTTTAATTCTGCTGTCATTATAGCTCCAGATTTCTACTCTTTATATACACCTATTTGTGGAATACCCTAGAACTTTTCCTGTTGGTATATTAGTTCAAATATATAAAACTCCATAAAGATGTGCATACTAATTAGGTCTGTTGAACCTTTGAATTTTTATTTCTAAATTTTTTTTTTTTAAAGTTTGCCACCTGAGAATATGGAGAAAAAGGAACTCTCTTGCACTGTTGGGAAGGCAAACTTGTGCAGCCCCTATGGAAGAGAGTACAGAGATTCCTCAAAAAGTTAAAAACAGAACTACTCTATGATTCAGTAATTGTGCTACTGGGTATTTACCCAAAGAATGCAAAAATACTAATGCAAAGGGAAACATGCACCCCAATGTTTATAGCAGCTTTGCAATAGCGAAATTATGGAAGCATTATATTTATCCATGGACAGATGAATGGATAAAGAAGATATGGTATTATGTAAGTGATGAACCACTAAATCCTACTGAAACCAATATTACACTACACTATATGTTAACTAACTAAAATGTAAATAAAAATGTGAAAAAAAAGATGTGGTATACATACACAATAGAATATTTTTCAACCATAAAAAAGAATGAAATCTTGCCATTTACCAAGACATGAGTGGAGCTAAAGAGTATAATGCTAAGCAAAATAAGTCAAAGAAAGACAGATACCATATGATTTCACTCATATGTAGAATTTAAGAAACAAAACAAATGAGCATGGGGGAAAAAGAGAAAAAAATAAGAAACAGACTTAATTATAGAGAACAAAATGATGGTTATTAGAGGCGAGGTGGGTAGGGGGGTAGGTTAAACAGGTGATGGGGATTAAGGAGTGCATTGTCATGATGATCAGTGGGTGAGGTATGGAATTGTTGAATAAAATAAACACTTAAAAATAAATTTGCCATCTATTAATATTTAATCTGAACTTAGTCTTACAAAGCTTCCCCCACCTGCAAAAAGTATATAACAAAAGGCTAACATCCTAACAAGATACTTCACTAAAAAATAAAATAAAGCAAATTTATTTCCTCCCTCGAAAACTATAGAAAAGGCTAGAGAAAGAAAGAGGAAGGACGGAAAGGAGGGAGGAAAGATGGAAAGGGAGGTAGAAGGAAGGAGAGAGGAAAGAAGGAAAGAAGGAAAGACAATCATTCAACAACCAGACAACAAAAATTTAAAATTAATTATAATTTTGGAAAGCATTACAACTGAAACATGAAAATTAGGATAGCCTTATGACATTAGTAAATTCACACAATATTCATGTTTATTTTAATGCTTTTTAACCCCCCATGCTCTGATTGATGAAACTAGTCTTTCTGTTATATATACCTTTGCTTATAATCTCATACCTCAAAACTTTTAAGTGATAAATATAAAAATGATAAAACTATACTTAATAGACTATGAGTTCAAGCCCTTTTTGACAGGGTTGATATAAACAGACCTACTATATCTCCGTGTTTGCAAACTAACCCTTATGTCCATTTCCCTCACTATCACATAAAGTAGTAGCGGGCCACATGATTTATAAACTCTACAGCATTAAGATGACCTCACTGTGTGTTTTTACTTGCAAAATTAAAGCACTGTCTTTGACAGGTTTTATGGAGATACAAAGGGAAAAAACCAGCCACATTAGGAAACAACACTCGTCTCTATGATTGGATACCCCAAAATGATCTTCTTGGTAAGACTGAGGGAAAGAAAAGCTGTACTTTTGGATAATGTACAAGTAAAGCAACAGTTCAACAGCAAATAATTCAATAAATATTTAATAGTTAAAAATGTCACATTTTAGGTTAAAATAAAAAACACAAAAAACAACAAATGTTATAGAGGATATGAGAAAAAAGAACTCTCTTGCATTGTTGGTGGGAATGAAAACTGGTGCAACCACTGTGGAAAACAGTATGGAGGTTCCTCAAAAAGTAAAAAAAAAGAACTGCCCCACAATCCAGTAATCACACTGCTGGGTATTTATCCAAAGAATACAAAAACACTAATTCAAAGGTATATAGGCACCACTATATAATAGCAGTATTATTTGCAATAGCCAAGATATGGAAACAGCTCATGTCCATTGACTGATAAATGGATAAAGAAGTGATAGAGATAGATAGATGATAGATATAGATACATAGATGATAGATAGATAGATAATAGATATATAAATCTGGGACGCCTGGGTGGCTCAGTGGGTTAAGCCGCTGCCTTCGGCTCAGGTCATGATCTCAGGATCCTGGGATCGAGTCCCACATCGGGCTCTCTGCTTGGCGGGGAGCCTGCTTCCCCCTCTCTCTCTCTGCCTGCCTCTCTGCCTGCCTCTCTGCCTACTTGTGATCTCTCTCTGTCAAATAAATAAATAAATAAAATCTTTAAAAAAATAGATATATAAATCTATTGATCAATCTATATATGTAAATAATATTATTCAGCCATCAAAAAGTTTGCATATGCAAGGAAATGTATGAAGCTAGAGTACAATAGTAAGAGAAAAAAGTCAGAAAGATAAATACTACATGATTTCACTAATATGAAGAATTTAAGGAATAACAACAACAGAAGAAAAGAACAAAGGAAAAATAAAAGAGAGAGAAAGATAAATCAAGAAACAGACTCAACTATAGAGAACAAAATGATGGTCATCAGAGGGGATATGTGGGGGGGGTAAAATAAGCAATGGGGATTAAGAAGTGCACTTGTGATGAGCACTGGATGATGTATGGAAGTGTTGGATCACTATAGTGTACACCTGGAACTAATATAACACTGTATGTTAACTATACTGGAATTTAAAATAAAATTTAAAAAATAAAGCTAGAAAAAAATAAAATATCACATTTTACTTGTCATTTTAAAGAAGAAATTGACAAGAGAATTGACAATTTTATAGATTCAATGCTTTCTTTGATTCACAAAAGAGCATTTCAGTTAAGACTCTCATTACTCTTTAAGTTTCATTCTCAGTTCAGATATTTCCTCCTCAGTAAAGTCCTTCCAGACAACGCAGAGGAAGCTAATTCCTTCCTACTTTCCTGGGGTCATAGTTTTCTGAGATAGCAACAGCCCATGTGCTCTCATAAGAAAATGCTTTCTTTGTTGAGTTAATCCGTAATTTCTCCTATCTCTCTCTAAAATTCTGTTACCTAATTATAATGAAATCCTCACTCAATTCCTAAACTAGGTCATCCCAAAACAAAAGCTTTTATCACTCACGGTGGAACCAATGGGATCTATGAAGCTATTTACCATGGGATTCCTATGGTGGGAGTTCCTATGTTTGCTGATCAACCTGATAACATTGCTCACATGAAGGCCAAAGGAGCAGCTGTGGAGGTGGACATAAACACAATGACCAGTGAAGATCTGCTCAATGCCTTGAGAAGAGTCATTAATGAACCTTCGTAAGTACTACTGTTTTTAAAGGCTTACCATTGATTATGCTACCCATCATACTTGGAAGTGTTCAATGTCTCATGACTTTGTTAACAGATTTAATTTCAAGTAACAACTATAACATGACCAAAATTAAAATCACTTTATTATTTCATTTCCCAAACATTGAAGTAATTTGCTGAAATTGGGGAAAAAAATACTATTACTTCAAATATTTTATCAACCCTTTTTTTTCAAAATCAATCATTTTAATGATTACATAAATTCTTAGACATTTTTTGAACAATCTGCTTGTTCATATCGACACACATATATATACCTATTTAAATATTATAACCATTCAGTAAGTAAAAATTGGAAGTGATAATTCACTTTGATAATGATAATTCATTTATCATTCAAAAATAGCCATCATTAACATTGACTATATATCATTCATCAGTATATGCATATACACAGGAAAGAGAGATACTGAGTAGGTAATAACTTTATAAATACTGGTTATTACTATGTATGAATTCTTAAACAAAATTTTGAATTTTGTCTTAGTTAAAGATTAATTGAAATGAATTTATAAACTATATTTAACTTTAGATACATATCATTATATCTTATTTTTTCTCTGAAAAATCTCATCAAGATTAATAATTAATACATGAATCCAGTTTTAAGTTTTCATCTTTATGTATTTTTGATTTTAGTAACAGTTGAACTGTTATAGAAATAATCTCATTTCCAAAAAGTAGAAATAATCTCATCTCTAATATGTATTACTTAAGATTTTAATTTGTCAATATTTAGCCACTTATTTTCCTCAAATTTAGCCTTTTTGCTTTATCTTAAAGGAATCAATATTTGCCATTAATTCTGAGATTCTTTATTCTAAAATATTTTAGATTTATTCTTAACTGAATATATTATATGAAATTTCCTTTCAATAAAGACTCATGGATATTAAATTTCCTGAGATCATGTTTAACAATATTTTCTGATTGCCTTGATATAAGAATGATATCTTGGGGCTCAGTCATTAAGCATCTGCCTTCAGCTCAGGACCAAGCCCTGTGTCGGGCTCCCTGCTCCATGAGCCTGCTTCTCCCCCTCTCCCTCTGCCTACTGCTCTCCCTGCTTTTGTTCACTCTCTCTCTCTGTCAAATAAATAAATAAAATCTTAAAAAAATAAAAAGGAAGATATCTCACCTCTCTGAATATAAGATATTTAGGTCTCTCTTTTCTTCAGAATTGTGTAAATATGACTCATGGTCTTCTGGCTTTAAATTCTTCTATAGGAATTTGAAGCCTGTCTGATCATTTATGTTTGTTTCTTTTTCAGTCTGGAAAAAATAATTTTTTTTAAAGTGCAGACACCTAATTAATGATGTATCTTGATAAGTTATTTTCTACATTTCCCCTGGTTATAGTATGTTTTTTCAATACTGTTAATTTGGAATAAAAATTATTTTTCTTCTCAGAAAATTTTTTTTGTTATTTATCAAAATGTTTGTTGGTTCCACTTTTTATGTCTATTTCAGAGACACCAAATTTCAGCATTCTATATGTTAAAATATTTTGGTTCTTGTTCTCTATCATTTTCTAAGTGTCCTAATCATTTTCTACTTTTCTTAATTCACGGGGATTTCCTCAATCCATTAATTAGTAAATTTACTTTTTTGACATTAGAAAATTATGGTTTCTAATTTCATTATTAATCATTTAAGAGGTATTTTGCCAATTTATTTAAACAGCTCACCCATACCCTTTATCATCAGTTTTTGTTTTATAACCTAATTTTTAAATCTTTTATTCATAACCCCTGCATTCTTTTTTTAAAAGATTTTATTTATTTATTTATTTGACAGAAATCACAATTAGGCAGAGAGGCTGGCAGAGAGAGAGGATGAAGCAGATTCCCTGCTGAGCAGAGAGCTCGATGGGATGCTGGGTCCTAGAATGTGGGGCTGGATCCCAAGACCCTGGGATCATGACGTGAGCTGAAGGCAGAGGCATTAACCCACTGAGCCACCCAGGCACCAAAAACCCCTGCATTGTTATTTTACTTCAACTCCCCCTTTTTTTGAACTATGTATTGTGCCTAATTACATTCTAAGCCAATCATTTTTATGGGTCTTTTTTAATATCATGTGTTATCAAGGCATATTTTTCTTCTAGATTTCCCAGTATTTACTCTAAATATGTATAAGTGCCTTATATTTAAATTTGTTTCCACATTATCTCAGACTCAATTATTTTCATTGACAGGCAAAACTCAAAGGATAGTTCAGACATTTCATTTGTATGACTGAATGCTGAAATTCAGGAGGTAGATGAGAAGGTCAACTCAAATGCAATTTTTCAATATTTCAGGAGCTGGAACTAGTGTTAAGAGCTTCAATTAGGCTGACTATGATTTTCTGTTTCCCGTAAATGATGATCTTGATATCTAATGCATTAGACTATTACTGGGTTGTTACTGCTGATAATTTGGTTCATTTTACTAAATAAGAGTAAGTTCTGTAATTTTTCAGAACTCTACCTTATTTCATGGAATGCCATTAAATTTTATTATTGATTTGAAAACTATTGATGCAAAAGACAGAACCATAAATACTCTTAGGATTTTCCAAGAAAATACTTAAAATTACTTATTTTAAAATATCTTAACATTAACTGTAAAACTAATTCTAACTCAGAAATCATCTGGGAACAATAGTGTTTAGTATAGAGTGTATATATGGATATATTTGTGTTCCATTTATTAATCCTTAATGGAATTCAGGAACATAAAAGATTACACTTAAAAACCTAAACCATATTAATTTTAATTATAATATTTTAAGATAACAGACATATAACATTAATGTACAATAAAATGTTAAATAATCATTTTAAATATGAGCACATAGACCTTTCTTGTCTTATTTATAGGAAAGTATACTTTATTTTTATTTAGATTCACAAGTAAAAGTTTATCTAGCTAATATATATGTATTTAAGATTTTAAATCTCTAACTATAAAAGGAGAAAAACTTGAACAAAAATATGATTTGGAAAGACAGGCTTTTATTGCCACTGTAGTTTGCCTGGAATGTTTTAGGGTGAATCAGGTGAAATTACTGCTTTCGCCCTACCTATATTTCAATCCAATTAAAAGAGTATGACTATTCTTTCTCACTGCATGCATAAAAGAACACAAGTAAATTATTCCCTCCTACTGGATCTAGCATACCATGTTCACTGGTGAATGATGATCACACTTTTTCTCCAGTCCCCAAAATGGCTAACTCACACCAGGACATCTCTTCACAAATCACTCACATTCCATCATCTTCATGTTCCCAAGCTGGAAGGCTTATTTATAACAAAACCAAAAGGAAATACACTAATTCTGGCTCATCAACTAAGAAATGTCAAGTGAAGATAAAACCTGCCTTTCAAACACATACCATAACCATTATTATTTGAGAGATTAGAGTTAACTCCATATAACCATTGCTAGTTTGATGCCTCATTGATTGGGGACTCTAATTCTAGTAAGATATTTCTATTCATCTTAAAAATTCAAAGTTCCATATCTTCGCCATTTCCAAAATTACCCTAGTATCTTTACCAATCTTGATATTACCAATATAGACACTGTCCTTTGCATTACAAAGACACAATGTGTGCAATGGGGGAATTATCACAGTGCCAAGATATTAGACCCTGCAGAAATGGTTTACTAATGTCAATTATCAGCTTCTTGTCTGTCATCATGAAGTAGCTAGAGCTTAAAAACCATGTTTTTGGAACTTCCTATGGATATTTCTGCATAATAGTGGGTTATTCAGTCTTGATTTGGGAATGATCCTGGAAAGTACACACAATATTAAAAGTCCTCCTTGGAAAAATTATGCCAGACATGTGCAACACACTCATTTCATTTTTTATGTCTGCATTTCACCACATTCAATTAAGAATGTATTTCTTCTACATCTTCCTTTCACAATTCTTATAAGATGCTATGCAACCAACAAATTTCATGTCTCAGCAAGAGTGAATTTTTTTCTCAATTATTATCTATGGTCTTTGGCTTACATAACATATAACATGTATCAGGTATTACCCATAATGAAAACAAAAACTCTCTAATTTCTCTATTTTTGCCTACCAGTTATAAAGAGAACGCTACAAGGTTATCAAGGATTCACCATGATCAACCTGTAAAGCCCCTGGATCGAGCAGTCTTCTGGATTGAGTTTGTCATGCGCCACAAAGGAGCCAAGCACCTGCGGCCAGCTGCTCACAATCTCACCTGGTTCCAGTACCACTCTTTGGATGTGATTGGGTTTCTACTGGCCTGTGTGGCAACTGCTATTTTCTTGGTCACAAAATGTTGTTTGTTTTCTTATCGAAAATTTGGTAAAACAGGAAAGAAGAAAAAGAGGGAATAGATTTTTTCTAAGTGTGGCAAAGGCCTTAATGGGCAATCCTGTTCATTCTAGCCACAGTGACCTTAATGAAAACAGATTATCTCCATCCTATTTTCAAAATTCCCATTCCTCTACCTTAGCCTAGAGATAAAGACTAGAATTCAACACAATCATTAACTAGTGAACATGTCCCCGTCTTCCTTTGTCTTTTCCCAGATGCCTATACCCTCTTATTTTTCTGACACAGGGACACTAATGATTTTATGAATCTTCTATTTCATTATGCTTAGCCTTAAGAATATGCTGACTAACAATATGCTGAATGCTGAGGAGTGCACGAAATGTTAGTTGAATGTGATGGATGTAGGGAATATAGAAGAATAAAATTCACAACTTCCCCAAGAATATACAAATCAAGGAACCACCATAGAAGATTAGTATGCTATAAGAAGAGTGATTATTTCTTTTTTCATAAAAAACAAGCCCTTCTGCTTGCCCAAAGTTATTGGGGTTAGAGCCTAAATTGATAATAACTGTTATAGTGCATCAAAGTAGAGAAGATCTACAAATTCCGTTCAATACATAGATAATTATGGCCTGTTCACTAACTAACACTCCTGTGTGCCTTTTAATGCAAGGGTCTGGGGACTGCCCTCAAACAAAAGAGATTAATTGAGTTATTACTTTTTCTCAGGGACAGAGAATGTCAGCAATATGTTAAAGGTGATCAGATCATTTATAGAGGAAATAATTAAGAAATATAGAAAAAATTTATATGAAATTTTTAATTAACATTGATAACATTAAAGTTAGACGTCAATTTATTATATTGAAAAATCACTAATGTCCATAATCTATAATCACTCTTTATAATCAAAGATTTAGTTTTCTAACAAAAACAAATATTTACTTGGAATGTAAGATCATTGTATTATTTTTCAGTCTGTATCATCTACAAATTTAAATTTATCAATTAAGTATTATGCCAAGGATGTAAGATATTAGCAGATTTGCTTGACTAATGGCATGCTTTAGTAAATATTTATCATGGAAAACACTAATTAAAATTCATATTTGAATCAGCTCTGCATTAATTTAACAAATGAAGGCTGTGTTTACTTTAACCTTATAAACTTAATGACATATTCTAATGAAAGTTTTAATTTCAGTATTTCTTGTATAATTGAGGTGATAAATGACATCCATTGGCTTACTGAAAATTCTGAAATTCATATTCATGCTAATATGGCATATTGAAAATTACTTTCAATTTAAAAATAACTGCATGACATATAGGAATATATATTTGTTTTTTAATATGTACATTACCAAAAATGCAAATAAATTCTTAAATTTTTTGGTGAAAGTTAAAAATGTATTTGTTAAATGTTAACATTTTTTAAAGGTGATTCATGTTGATGTGTTTTGACTTTTACGATTTGATTATGTCCTTAGAAGAGTTGCTTATCTTTGCTTTATCCCTAGTATATTTTCTTTTTTTTTTTTAAGATTTTATTTATTTATTTGACAGACAGAGATCACAAGTAGACAGAGAGGCAGGCAGAGAGAGAGAGGAGGGAGCAGCTCCCTGCGGAGCAGAGAACCCAATGCAGGGCTTGATCCCAGGACCCTGGGATCTTGACCTGAGCCAAAGGCAGAGGCTTTAACCCACTGAGCCATCCAGGTGCCCCCCCTAGTATATTTTCTACTGGAACACAGCAAATGGCTTAAGATCCAGTGAGAGGTGGACTAGCCATTCATGGTGTTGAGCACCACTCAAGATCATACACGCATTTGGTTTCTGAGACTGGCTACCCACAACACAGAGATTTGTTTCTGCACAGATATAGTCCCTGTTCACCTGCTTTCTTCCCTCCTGCTGATTATCTACAGTTTTCTTCCTTTGCCTGAATAATACCAGAAGGCAACTGGCAAAAATTCCTGGGTGATACCAACTTCATTAATCATTCTAACTGCAGCATATAGTTGGATAATAAACAAACAAAGAAATAAATAAAAATAATATACACATATGTATATACACAGTGAGACTGGACTTTTGTTAGCAGTCATTTGCAAAACTGTTCAGATGAAGAAACTCTCATCCTTAATAAGCAGAAACCAAGTCTCATTAACCAGAGGACTGTTACACAGCTCTTACATTCTCAGGCCTTGGAGCTATTCAGGAGGCTGCACTTAATACTTTTACTTATTTTGTTCATAGACATTCCTTGTTCCCCTTATCTTCTGGCAGCATCTCCTCTGGTTAGGATTCTTTACCTGACAGAATGATCCAAAACTTCAAGCACTCCAAATAAATGTCAGCAGCCAAATTTATCTTTGGTATTTTGAACCTGTGACCACAGACAAAACAAGGTCCCAAGCCAGGAAGGGAACTGCAAAAACTATAATTGCTCTCTTCCACCACTACCTGAGTCCAACCAGATGCCACACGGCAGAGGAATTCACATGATATAGTCAACAGAGATTAGCCTCCTGAGACCCAGAACTAGAAAAGAAAGTTGAGGATAATAGGTCTGGGAAGATAAATGAAGAATAGTCACAGCGTTTCAAACCACCATCGAGAACAGAGACAGAGAAATAGAAGACTTAAAGTAAGAATAAGAGAGACTAGGTATTAGGAGTAAAACTGGGGAATTTATTGTTAGGGAAACTAGAAGATGGTGTTTCAAGAAGGAGAGAAAGAATAATTATGAAATTATTGACGTATTCTCAATGATATGTGATGTAAAACCAAGAAACCTTCTACAACACACTTTTTAAAAAAATTTTTTAAAAGATTTTATTTATTTATTTGTCAGAGAGAGAGAGCACAAGAAGGCAAAGTGGCAGACAGAGGCAGAGAGAGAAGCAGGCTCCCCACTGAGCAAGAAGCCCAATGAGGGACTCGATCCCAGGAGCCTGGGATCATGACCTGAGTTGAAGGCAGAGGCTTAATCGACTGAACGACCCAGGCATCCCTACAACACACTAACTTTTAAAATGCAACTGAGTTATCACTGAGGAGATTGCATCTGTACAGATACAATTGTTTACCTGAAAAATCTAAACTTATTTAATTGAATAATTATAGGAATTATTAGCAGCTAAATAAAATAAGCAGATACTGAACATTCTATGAGTGCTTGAACTTACTGAATATAAACTTTTGCCAGGTATTTTGTTAGGTGATTTATACATTTCTTTAGTACTTAACTCCATGATGCAGACATGTTCATATTAGAATGAATAAGAAAGCCATATGTACTGAAGGTTATTTTGTGGGGACACTTTGTTTATTTCTATAAGCCGTTCCTTGTTGCTTACTGGCAATTTAGAAGTAAATACTGATATTTACTAAGGTGAAGAACTAAAGGGGAGCAGTTGTGAGGGAAAATAATGTGTTTATATTTTGGCATGCTGAATTTGAGGTACGAATGCAATGTAGATAAACAACTATTAAATCAGTGTCTTAATCTCAGGGAATCAGCCTATGCAGAGTTTGTGTTTTTTTTTTTTTAACTGATAGATTTTTTTTTTTTAGAGCCAAATTACATTCACAGCAAAATTGGGCAGAAAGTACACAGTTCCCACCCTTCACCAGGCTTTCTCCCACACACAGCTTCCCCACCATAAATATCCCACACCAGTGCAGCATATTTGTTACAATCAATGAATCAACATTTACACATGAGTATCAACCCCTTTCCTTAGCTTAAAGTTAACTCTTTGTGTTATACATTTTGTAGGTTTTGATAAATATATAATGCCATGTATCCACTCTTATAGTATCATACAAAATAGTTTCACTACCCCAAAAATCCCCTTGTGTCACTTATTAATCCCTCCCTATCTCTAAATCTCTGTGGATTCTATCTTTTCCAAAAGCAGTGGTTTTAAATTAAGAATGCCATTGAACAAATTGACATGATTTTGTTTTGGGTCTTTATCATGAAAATTTAAGCTACCCAGAGTAAAACCAGAACTTAGGTGCAGCACAAGAATAGGAACCAGATATCTCTGTGAATGGGAGATGCTCCTAAAAGCTTGACAGTTGGCATTAGGAAGCATGGGTCATTAGTAGTACAGATTAAAAATATAATGTTGAGGACACTTTTTTAAAGCATACAAAAAGAAATGTTTGGAAATGTGGTCAGAAGAGAGGAGAAAATAGATCAAGCCTATACCTGGATCCTCATTAATATAGGTATGGTAGAATAAGCAGAATATACTTAAAGGATTATAGGGAAAACCCAATTTTCAGGTAAGACCAGAAAATATTTGGAATACTCTCTGTAAAGACTGAGAGTTATTTAGGAATTTTTTATTAAAATATAATGTATCATTTGATTCAGGGATACAGATCTGTGAATCATCAGATTTACACAATTCACAGCACTCACCATAGCATATACCCTCCCCAATGTCCATAATCCAGCCACCTCATCCCTCCCCTTCACTCCCCAACAAAGCTCAATTTGTTTCCTGAGATTAAGAGTCTCTTATGGTTTTTCTCCCTCCCTGGTCTCATCTTGTTTAATTTTTCCCTCACTACCACACAACCTCCAGCCCTGCCTCTCAAAGTCTTCATATCAGAGAGATCATATGATTATTACCTTTCTCTGATTGGCATATTTCACTTAGCATAATACCCTCTAGTTCCATCCACGTCATTGCAAATGGCAAGATATTGTTTCTTTTAATGGCTGCGTAGTATTCCATTGTGTATGCATACGACATCTTCTTTATCCACTCAATTGTTGATTGACATTTAGGTTTTTTCCATAGTTTGGCTATTGTGGACAGTGCTGCTATAAACATTCAGGTGCACATGCCCCCTTTGAATCACTACATTTATATATTTAGGGTAAATACCCAGTAGTGTGATTGCTGGGTCATAGGGTAGCTCTATTGTCAAATTTTTGAGAAACCTCCATGCTGTTTTCCAGAGTGGCTGCACCAGTTTACATTCCCACCAACAGGGTAGGAGGGTTACCCTTTCTCCTCATCTTCACCAACATCTGTCATTACCTGACTTGTTAAGTTTAGCCATTCTGACTGGTGTGAGGTGGTATCTCATTGGGGTTTTGATTTGTATTTGGAGAAGGGAACAAGAATCAAAATCCAGGAGACACAGAGAAACCCCAAAAAACAATAAAAATAGGTTAACACCTCATCATCTAATAGTAAAACTTACAAGACTCAGTGACAAAAAGAAAATCCTGAAAGCAGCTTGGGACAAGAGGTCTGTAACATACAATGGTAGGAATATTAGATTGGCAGCAGACCCATCCACAGAGACCTGGCAGGCCAGAAAGGACTGGCATCATACATTCAGAGCACTAAATGAGAAAAATATGCAGCCAAGAATATTATACCCAGCCAGGCTGTCATTCAAAATAGAAGGAGAGATTAAAAGCTTCCAGGACAAACAAAAACTAAAATAATTTGCAAACACCAAACCATACCTACAGGAAATATTGAAAGGGGTTCTTAAGCAAAGAGAGAGCCTAAAGACAACAGACTAGAAAGGAACAGAGACAATATACAGTAACATTCATGTTATAGACAGTACAATGCCACTAAATTAATATCTTTCAACAGTTACCCAAAATGTAAATGGGCTACATGCACCAATTAAAAGACACAGGGTATGGGAATGGATAAAAAAGCAAGACCCATCAATATGCTGTCTACAAGAAATTCATTTTAGATACAAAGACATCTCCAGATTTAAAGTGAAGATTGTAAAACAGTTTACCATGCTAATGGACATCAAAAGAAAGCTGGGGCATCAATCCTTATATCAAATAAATTAGATTCTAAACCAAAGACTATAAGAAGAGAAGAGGAAGGATACTATATCATACTTAAAGGGTCTATGAACAAGATCTAACAATTTTAAATATCTATGACCCTAACATGGGAGCAGCCAACTATATAAACCAAATAACAAAATCAAAGAAACACATCGGCAATAATAGTAAGGGACTTTAACACTCCCCTCACTGAAATGGACAGGTCTTCCAAGCAAAAGATCAACAAGAAAATAAAGGCCTTAAGTGACACACTGGACCAGATGGACATCACAGATAAATTCAGGACATTCAATCCCAAAGCAAGAGAATACACATTCTTCCTTAGTGTACATGGAACATTCTCCAGAACAGATCACATCCTGGGTCGCAAATCAGGTCTCAACCAGTACTAAAAGTTTGGGATCATTCCCTGCATGTTTTCAGACCATGATGCTCAGAAACTAGAACTCAATCACAAGGGGAAAGCTGGAAAAAACTCAAATACATGGAGGCTAAAGAGCATCCTACTAAAGAATAAATGGGTCAACCAGGAAATTAAAGAAGAATTGAAAAAATTCATGGAAACAAGTGAAAATGAAAACAAAACTGTTCAAAATCTTTGGGACACAGGAAAGGTGTCCCTTAGAGGAAAGTATATAGTGATACAAGCCTTTCTCAAGAAACAAGGAAGGTCTCTACTACACAACTTAACCCTACACCTGAAGGACCTGGAGAAAGTACAGCAAAGAAAGCCTAAACCCAGCAGGAGAAGAGAAATAATAAAGATCAGAGCAGAAATCAATGAAATAGAAACCAAAAGAATAGTAGAACAGATCAATGAAACTAGGAGCTGGTTCTTTGAAAGAATTAATAAGATTGATAACCCTGGCCAGACTTATCCAAAAGAAAAGAGAAAGGACCCAAATAAATGAAATCATGAATGAAAGAGGAGAGATCACAACCAACACCAAAGAAATATAAGCAATTGTAAGAGCATATTATGAGCAACTAACTATACGCCAGCAAATTTGACAGTCTGGAAGAAATGGATTCCTTCCTAGAGACATATAAAATACCAAAACTGAACCAGGAAGAAATAGAAAACCCAAACAGACCCATAACCTGTAAGGAGATTGAAGCAGTCATCAAAAAACTCCCAGGAAACAAGAGCCCAGGACCAGACAGCTTCCCAGGGGAATTCTACTAAACATTTAAGGAAGAATCAATACCTATTCTCCCGAAACTCTTCCA
>PISX010028529.1:0-21430 GCA_004024625.1 Mellivora capensis | reverse complement strand
GAAAAAAAAAAAAAAGCCCAATTATAGTTTTATAACCAGTAAGGCTGTCAAAAGCATTTGTTTAAAATGAATATACTTTTAAATTTTGGTAACATTTTTGTGTTTTGTTAGGAAAAAACTTCACCTTGGCAGACTTGCCTCATGTAAGGAAAGTGCTTTAAATGTAGCAGCTGCTGCATTGTCTTACATTTAGAAGTCTATTGCCTTTTAACTATTTCTTATCCTCCTTGTCTTTAGCTAAAACATAGGATAGGATAATGTATTCCATTCTCCATATCCTGAGAAGGAATGTGAATAAGAGGAGAGAGAAGAGTCTAATGGGTAATTATGGACATTAAAACAATAAATATTATACAGAGGGCGCCTGGGTGGCTCAGTGGGTTAAGCCGCTGCCTTCGGCTCAGGTCATGATCTCAGGGTCCTGGGATCGAGTCCCGCATGGGGCTCTCTGCTCAGCAGGGAGCCTGCTTCCTCCTCTCTCTCTGCCTGCCTCTCTGCCTACTTGTGATCTCTCTCTCTCAAATAAATAAATAAATAAAAAGATTTAAAAAAAATAAAAAATAAAAATAAATAAATAAATAAATATTATACAGAAATGAAGGTATCAGAATGATCATTTTGTAAGAGGCCCACTTCAATCAGAAATAGCATCAAGGTGAATAGAATCCTAACATTTTGATTTGCACTCAGAAATCCAGGTTGCTTCTAATATTGTCTATATGTTCAAGTGAAATTTTGTAACAAAAAAGTTGTTGTAAATCTACTCAATTTTTTTCAAAATGAGAATTATGTAAATTAGAAAATAATCAAATGAATGTTATTTTTAAAATTTAGATAGTACATTAAGGAGTTACAAAGAAAATAAAGTCATCCATAATCATATTACTATTAACATTTAGATCAAGGTATCTGTATACATAGCTATTCTTTTTATAAAAATGAGATCATGCTATATCTACTATTTTATAATTTGATTTTTTTAATTTAACATTATGGGTAACTTTACATGTCAATAAACAATTCTACATTGTACTTTAGTGGCTGTATAATATTCTGTTATGTGTATTTGTTATACATTTGATACTAAACTTCTGTACAGCAAGCATGATGCTAAACACTGGGCACAGAATTTCCTTCCTAATGGTCCCTGCCTTCATTGGGTTTACAGTCTAGTAAGGAGGAGGAGGCAGATACTAAATAATCATTAAAAGTAAAGTATCATTACATGTCTAAGTAGGAAAAAACAGGGTGCTGTGACAGCATCTAATAAAGGTTACTAATCCTGTCTTAGAGGGCTAGGAGTCCCTCTGTCCTCTACTGATGGCATTTGCAGAATTTTAAATGAAGAACAATATGTTCAGTTCTCTCTCTCTCTCTCTCTTTTATGAAGGGGATAGAAGTTTACTGAATATACCACAAGGGAGTGGCAGGCAGGACAGCAGAGAAGAGGCTTTCTGCCTGGACAGTTGTCTCCTAAGGAAGATTCCCCAAAGCCACTCTGGACACTGTCCCTTACATCCCACTGACTATAACTATAATTTAGTTATATGGCCAACCTAGTTGCAAAAAAGTGTGGGAAATAAGAGGGCATGTGCTTACCTAAATATTGTGTTACTTTGGGTAAAGGAGGGAAAGGCTGTTAGGAGATAATTGCCATCTCTGCTAATAGAAGATATTTTATACATTTTAAGTTAGTAAAGACTATAATACATAAAGCAATTTCTTCATGTCACACATCCACTACAGTGCAAACTGAGGCTCAGTCCAGGTATATCCACTTGCTACTCTGTCACATTATGTCTTAGCACAACTCTGACCAACTTTTTTTTTTTTTAAGATTTTATTTATTGATTTGGCAGACAGAGATCAGAAGTAGGCAGAGAGGCAGGCAGAGAGGAGGAAGCAGGCTCCCCGCTGAGCAGAGAGCCCGATGCGGGGCTCGATCCCAGGACCCTGAGATCATGACCTGAGCCGAAGGCAGAGGCTTAACCCACTGAGCCACCCAGGCGCCCCCTGACCAACTTCTCTTACTTAAGCTAATAAGCAGTAGGGAGTAGATGAGTTATCACTATCAAGTGAAGTGCGTGATGAACCCCAGATATTACTTTATCCTGTTTCAGGTCTTCTCTAAGCTTTCTCAGCAATTGAGAAGGCTGAGTTTCATTTCTATTGTTTTCTTTTCCACTCTTGTCCCCTGGGACATATCATAAGTACCACTATCGAACGGGTCAACAATTTGAGGAGATAAAAATGCAGGGACTACCTGTTGCATTCCATTGTTCAAATTTCTCTCTTCTTCAGCCTGAACCTGTATTTTTAAAGTGTAACAGTCAGGACATTTTCCACTGCAAGTGACAAAAGCCTAATTCTTCCTGGGTTATATTACAAAGGGTATTTCATTCATATTAACTGAAATGCTCAGGGTATCAGTTTCAGGTATGGCTGGATCCAGGGACTTAATAAATTCAAGACAGTCTGTTTGTCTCTGTCTCTTTACTCTGTATCTCTTGGATCTCAAGACAAGCTGTCCCAATGTGTTGACAAAGATGCTTACGAGTACCCAGACTTACATTTCTCAGAACTCACATTCTATTTCCAGTTAAAATCCCAAGGAAAGTTTTAATTGTTCTGGCTTGGTTCATGCCCATCAATGTGGGCAGGAGAATACAATACCCTGATTGGCCAGGCTTGGATATTAATGGTCATCCTTGGAGCCTGGGAGTCAGTCCCATTCAACCACATGGACTAAGAAAGGGCATCTGGAAGAATATCTGAGTAGAGTAAAAGCAAAAAAAGTCAACTACATAAAGTGAGTTGTTGCCTTTTCACACCTCATATTAAATAATAAATGTTTTCTAAGAGAGTTCTTGAAGAACCTGGGTAGAGAGGAAGCAGAAGAGGTGGAATAGGGAGTGTGAGGTAAATATAGATGATAATATTAAAAACTGTGTGCCTGTTAGTTGTGATTCCAAGAATTTACAGTATCACTGACAAAAAGTATTTGTATTTTCTTCCTAGTTTTCAGTGTTGATGAGAAGTAATTTCATTTTCAAACTTCAAATGATGCAATGTTGATAACCAATGTCAAAATACAAATTACTAGCTTCGATATTTTCACCTCATCTTTCTTAAAATTCTTGCATGATAATCTATTTTTTTAAAAGATTTATTTATTTATTTGACAGAGAGAGATCACAAGTAGGCAGAGGGGAAGACAGAGAGAGAGGCGGAAGCAGGCTCCCTGCTGAGCAGAGAGCCCGATGCGGGGCTCGATCCCAGGACCCTGAGATCATGACCTGAGCCGAAGGCAGAGGCTTTAAGCCACTGAGCCACCCAGGCGCCCCTGCATGCTAATCTATTCACTAGCTTTGATATTTTACACATATACTGGTGTATTAATTATGGCAGAAGGAAAAAGTCTAAGTTAGATTTTCAAAGCCCATTTCTATGAAAAAACAGAAGATGAACAGAACCTTATGGCTTACCATAGGGATATTTATCAAGAGAAAAAAAAGATACACATTTCAATTTATCTGACACATCCTACAAGAAATCATGGCTTCCAGGTTAGTCGCAAACAGATTTCTTCTAAATTCTGCGGCAAATGCCTGAGCCAGTCTTCACAGTACCTGTGCCAATCTTTTCTGCTCATTTAAGCACCTGCACAGATATCTCCCCAGCCGTGTTGTGTTAAGGAGAAACCTCCTAATGTCTTTAGAGAAGACAAGGTGATTCAACCCAATGATCTTTCATTTCTCTCCTTTTTACCTCAAATCCTCTACCTTCTTATACTTTCCCTTTGTTTTCTTTTTGAGGAAGATGTGATTCTCCACCAAAAATCAAACTTGCTACTCCCTATTATTAATCCCATTTCTTCCTCCTGATCCTTGCTTTATGTTTAATCCATGGCCCCATTTTGATTTTTTAGTCTCTGCCTCACATGTAGGACTGTACCAGATGCAGTCCTCTGGCACACTGGTTAAGGTTCATTTCCAGGACTTATTGGAGACTGATCCCAGTACTCTTGGATCCCAGTACTTACTTTTTTTTTTTCTTACTGATGAATGTGTCGGGATCATGTTGTATATCCATAAACCTGCTTCCTTTTCTTTTTGGGCACACAGTTAAATATTTTCCAGCCAGGCCTGCAGTTAGGTAGGGCCATGTAATTTATTTCTAGCCAATGCAATATGGGTAGAAGTGATGTAAACCAATTCCAAACGTAGCCCATAGAACCTCCCAAGAGATCCTCCACACTCCTCCTCTTTCCTTTCCATAGCAAGCCTCAAGCCTTTATATTGAAGATGGCAGCCACACAAGATTGAAGGAGCCAGCATCTCCAAATGATTTGGTGGCATAAAGCCTCACCACCACCACCCCTAGCACTGATTGGATTGGATGTGATACAGATGAAATAACTTCTATTGTTAGAAGACACTGATCCTTTGAGATTAATCCGCTCCTCTAGGTAGTAACCCTCACTCTGAGCTTATGCAATGCTTATAACATGTGACTAAATTTAAACCTGTTTAAATTTAATCATTGTGGCTATTGAGCAACTGAAATGTGGCTAGTATAACTAAGAAGCTGAATTTTATTGAATTTTAATTAATTAAAATTTAAATGTAAAGAGTCACATGTGGCTAGTGGCTACCATATTGGACATTGCAGATATAGAATATTTCCATCACCATAGAAAATTCTAGTGAATAGTGCTGCCCTAATAAATAGAACTGTTCTTTTTAAATAATCTCTTGTCCCTAGAAACTCTCTACTTCAGTAAAACTAATTTCCCTCTACCTAAAAGAAAGCTCCAAACCTTCCTTTCTCACATTGTTACCTTTACTTGCCACCACGGGAATGAACTATCCTACCCTTCCTGCCTTTGCCTACCTTCTTGACTGGGTGGTCTCGAACTCCTTGCAGTCTGGCTTCCTTCCCTACTGCTCACCTGTAATCAGTATGCTTGGCAAAAGTTTGGCCACGTCTCTCTCCCAGGTGTGGCCTAAATTCTTCTCTCTGGATCCACCTCTCTCCTGAGCTCTAGGCACTCATTTTCACGCTTTAGGATCTCAAGGTTACCACGTGTTTCAATGCTATCTCATCAGAGAAACCAGGTCAACTGAATTATCTATGCCAAACCCTGAGATGGCTCATGTTATCATTGTTATCCCCACAAAATAACCATAGCACTTTTATGTTCCAGAAGGCAATCGCCATTTAGGCAAACACTGAAGGTAGCATGAACCCCTGACCTTTGCAAGTTCAGAATGAAATGGGAAGGAATTCATGATGCGGCAGTTCCAGTCCTGAGCACTAGCTTTGACCACGAGCTAGTTCATGTGCTAGTCAGACCCTTGTGAGAGAACTCTAGGCCAGCTTGCTAAAACTGAGCAGGAGAATTTGGAGACAGTCCAGACGAGAGCCACAAAAGCGAAGCACGACAAGAGTAATTGAAGTTGTGTTACAGAGGCCATCTGTATCAGGCTCCTACTGAGTATCACGTGGAATGTTACAACACAAAGTATTGGAAACAGCTGTTCTGGGCCTTGACAAGAGACAGGAGAGAAGAAATGAGAACTGGTGTGAAATCAAGAATTTACCCTGGATAGGGGGCAAAGTTGGGACGGTCAAAGAAGGATTCATGCTTATCCCAGGCTGAAGAGGAGCCCAAGTCCCCTCCAATCGGCAGCCCCAGTGCCTCCGCTCACCCGCATTTCCAGAGGAGTCCTCTGGTCGTGTTAAACTTGTGGTAAGCTATGGAAATTGAAGTTTGCTGCAGAGAGCTCCTTAATAAGTTCCAAATATGGGTTAAATATTTCTAAAAATGTGGTAAAAAGGATAACTAAAAATATCGAGGTTTATAAAGCCTGTACAGAAGTTGCAAGAATGCAGTGATCTGGAAAAAAAACCCTAGTAAATTCGTTTCCTGGAGAAACAAAGCCAGGGCTCAAACTGCAGTAACAAAGGCAACTAAGCTGATGGCAGGTGTAATTAAGTTAGTGGAAACTGCAGGGATGAATATAAATCAGAATGACTAACAGTTTGAGGCATTAGTTATGCAAACGTAACATAGAGGAGTCCATGAGCTAAGCTGCCACACTAATAACTCTTTAAAACCAAGGGCGTCACACATTGCACAAGAACCTGGCTTTGGTCCCATTGTGTTTCTGGCACAGGAGTAGAAGGGCCTCCTTGGTTCACATGTTGCTTGGGCAGAGCAGGACAAACGGACAGGGATGGCATAATTTTTTAAAACCACCATGGTCATTTACTGAAGTAGTTTCTCTAATAAGTTTGGGAAAATTTAAAATATTGATATATAAATCTAATGCATGCTAATTCTGAAAGATTTTTTTTTGGTTTGTAATTCTTTATAAATACATCAAAATGAAAATAAATACATACGTGCATGCATACATACATTAAAATGTCTCACAGCTTCTATCTTTACTAGATATTATAGGTTTAGTAATTGGATAGTGTTTGCGGAAATGTGAATAAACAATCTTTGTAGTTGCCTCTTAAAAGGTCTACAATGGGGACGCCTGGGTGGTTCAGTTGGTTAAGCAGCTGCCTTCGGCTCAGGTCATGATCCCAGCGTCCTGGGATCAAGTCCCACATCGGGCTCCTTGCTCGGCAGAGAGCCTGCTTCTCCCTCTGCCTCTGCCTGCCACTCTGCCTGTGCTCGCTCGCTCTCTCTCCCTCCCTCTCTCTCCGACAAATAAATAAATAAAATCTTAAAAAAAAGTGTCTACAATGTATCCTCAAAAGTTGGGTCAGTATCCTAGAAACAAAATATTATGTAATTCATGTTGAATTATCCAGTTGCAGAGTTTAAAATTGGGTGTAGCTTTTATTTCTGTAGACCTAAAAAATAGTGCATAAAAATGAAAGGAGCATATCTTTTTGTTATGTGGCACCAAATACCTCATTCGAATATAGAAAGCCAGTGCAACTTTTGTGTCATTATTTGGTATTGTTCTTTGTTTTCTTTTTTTCTTTTTCCTTTTAATTTCTTTTCTTTAAGTAATCTCTACACCCAGCCTGAGGCTCGAACTCATGACCCCAAGATCAAGAGTTCACGCTGTACTGACTGAGCCAGCCAGGTGGCCCCTTTTTTTTTTTTCCTTTTGAAACAAGACTGTATTGGCTTTTATTCTGTGGTCCTCTCACTTGAGATTTATTTATTTATTTATTTTTAATAATTTTATTTATTTGACAGAGATTACAAGTAGGCGGAGAGGCAGGCAGAGAGAGAGAGGGAGGAAGCAGGCTCCCCATTAAGCAGAGAGCCCGAGGGGCACCTGGGTGGCTCAGTGGGTTAAAGCCTCTGCCTTCGGCTCAGGTCATGATCCCAGAATCCTGGGATCGAGCCCCACATCGGGCTCTCTGCTCAGCGGGGAGCCTGCTTCCTCCTCTCTCTCTCTCTGCCTGCCTCTCTGCCTATTTGTGATCTCTGTCTTTCAATTAAATAAATAAATTCTTAAAAAAAAAAAAAAAGCAGAGAGCCCGATGCGGGGCTCGATCCCAGGACCCTGGGATCACGACCTGAGCCAAAGGCAGAGGCTTTAACCCACTGAGCCACCCAGGCGCCCTCACTTGAGATTTAAATTGCCCTAGAAACTTACATAATATTCTAATTATTGCTGCTGAGGTTTTATGTATCATGTAAAAACTAGTGGAAACAACTATGGCACCAACGTATTCCTACGAGGAATTATGTTTTGTTCACTTGTATTTTGTTTGCTAAATAACATATTGATTACTTAGACTCACAGCATGCTCTTCTCAAACAAAGATTTTGCAGTCATTTCTAATGACCTTCTAATTTCTGGCCACTTCCCAGTAGGCTATAGAATAAATAATTTCCATATACTAATTCTTGTCTCTCCACTGTTGATTGGTTTAGGGAAATGATAATGTGTACGAGAAATGAAACCAGTGCAAAAAATGATTGTGCAGTTTTCATTCCTAGTTAAATATACTAACTTTTGGTTATAAAACATATTTAATAAGAGAAAAAATAATTGGCTAAAATTAAATATTTCTCTCAGCCAATTTAGTGACTTAGATATTTAAATTATTAGAGAATGAAACTGTAGGGTCATGTGTCCAAAGTCATTTGAGAACAGCTAGAATTTGAGAACTTGGGCTCCAAGTGAAAGGTATTTGGTGTCTTTTGGGTAGAAATCTCATTAGAATTGCCAGAGTTCTCCTGAGATTTGGACTGAGATCCCTTAAGATTTGGAATAATTTCTCATGACATTTGGTTTGAGATCTCAGGAGATTTCCCTGACATCTCACAATATTTGGAATGAGTTCTCACAATCTTTGGGTAAAAATCTCATGAGAGGGGCACCTGGGTGGCTCAGTGGGTTAATGCCTCTGCCTTCCGCCCAGGTCATGATCCCAGGGTCCTGGGATCAAGCCCCACATTGGGCTCTCTGCTCAGCAGGGAACCTGCTTCCTCCTCTCTCTCTGCCTGCCTCTCTGCCTACTTGTGATCTCTATCTGTTAAATAAATAAATAAATAAAATCTTAAAAAAAAAATCTCATGAGAAATGCCTGAGTTCTCACGAGATTAGAAATAAGTTCTCAGGAGATTTGAGTGGAAATGTCGTGAGAAGTTCCCAAGTTCTCAAAAGACTTGGACCATGATCTCATGAGATTTGGATTGAGATCACGTGATTTCCCTGAGTTCTAACGATATTTGCAATGAGTTCTCAAGAGATTTCTATTCAAATTGTGAGATTCACAATTTGGGTGGAAATCTCATGAGAATTGTGTGAGTTCTCAGGAGATTTGGCCGCAAGCTGCACTGGCATGTCTTCCAGCAGCTCTCACAATGCAGCTCAGCACTGCCTCCAGTGACTGATGGCACTGCCATGCCATCAAGCAGCTCTCATAATTCAGCTTTCCACCACTGGAGGCAGTGCTGAGCTCCAGTGCAAGAAAATAGTGAAAGATGGGGCAGTTCAGATTGCCGCCAGGGGAGACAGTGCTGAGCTGTGGTGGCGAGATGCTGGAAGACATGCTGTTGGAGCTTCCTGACAGTGGATGCAGTGAGCAGATACAGTGCAGTGTGGGAAGGAGAGGCAGTGTGGATTTCTGTCACTGGTGGCAGTGCTGAGTTGCAGTCTGAGTGATGGTGGAAGACGTGCCGGTGCGGCTTGAGACCAGTGGAGGCAGTTGGGAGCTGCACTGGGATACACCGGAAGGCCCAGCAGGAGGGAGTGGTGAGCTGTGGTGCAGTCACCGGAAGGCATGGCAGTGCTGTTTGCCACCACTGAAGGCAGTGGCGAGCTGCAGTGTGAAAGATGCTGGAAAATGGGTCTCTGCAGCTTGTCGCCAGCACTGAGGGCAATGGTGAGGTATTGGGTGAGAGACCATGAGAGGCGACGCACTGCAGCTTGTTTCTATAGGAGGCAGTGGTGAGCTGTATAGTCTTTCTCCAGGCTCAAGAGTGGTGGTAACAACCCCTAGAGTTGTCTACCAACTCAGCATTGTGCCCCGTGTCCCCGGGTTTGGTGGTAATGAGCTGTCAGGATGGTGCAGGAGAGGCCTTCTGGTGTGGGTCTGGAGCCTGGAGGAAACCAGACCAGACCCATGTTGCTTTTGGAACAGATGAGTTGAGTGTGTTTTTGGAAGAGAAACTTCTCCAAAAAGGACAATGGCATTGGACTTTAGAATGAAGCTAATTACTACTTAAGAAACAAGCATGTGTCTCCCCTTCTCCCGAACTGGAGCAGGTGTGCAGGCCGTAGGTCAGAGGTGCCTTCTTATCCCCACCTGACAACACTTCACTCTGGCTCCATGAGACCCAAAGTTTTGAAATCAGCGCCCGAGTCAGTCCTGCAGCTTGTCACAGAACATCAGTGTTTGAAGAAAGCAGCAGGTACATTGGGTGCAATGTGACATCCATGTCAGGACAGGAGGTAAAACTTTTCTTTAACCCCAGACCTCCTGGGCTTTTCTCTTGTCTACTGGAGCCACAAAGTCAAACTGAAGCAGCTGGCAGCAATCTAGAGTGGGTGCAAGAGTTTAGAACATGGCAGGGGATCCCATTTTCTCTGTTGATTTCTGGCTTGCAAAAGTTATGTGGAACATCTCTTTCCTAGGCAGTCACTTTGATTAGAAAGGGAAGATGAGATTTACTCTGTGTGTGTTTTTAACAAAGAATGTGTTCCTTTATCTAGCAGTGTTTATTCACCTGGGCCTAGCTTGTGGTGGAGTGGCCAGCATCTGGAGTTAGGTGGCTTTTTGCGGTCAGATAGAGACTTACGTTATGTCTTGTCCTTTGTCAAAGGTAATGTTTCATAATTGATTAGTCTTTTCATCCAAAGAGTTACAATAAAGGCAGAGGGAAATTTCAAAATGACTCCAAGGAGACTTGGATGATTTAAAAGTGAAGCTTGATTTTCTAGTTTCACTAAATGGGTCATCTAGATAGTTGGACATGCCATATTTTCTCTGCAGTTTCATTGATGGTGAAGTCAGAAGGAGATTCTTTGGGAATTCTCCTAGATAGAGGCATGCTGGTGGCTTCAAGGGCATCAGGAGCCCTGGGGTGAATTTCTGGAACTGCTTGCCTGGTGCTGGGTGAGTCAGGTTATCCCACAGGTTTTCCATTTCCTCCTTAGGAAATTGCTGGCAGGGAATGTCCTGCTTAAAGCAGAACCCTCCTGCACTGTCACTGGGCATGCAGCCTGTTGTAGCCACTCTGGAAAAGAGCATAGTGGTACCTCCAAAAGCTAAAAGCGGTACAACCCTAGGATCCAGCAATTGCACTTCTAGGTATTTACCCAAAGGACACAAAAATGCACATTCAGTGGGGTACAAGCGCCGTGATGTTTATAGCAACATGAACAACCATAGCCAAATGATGGAGGGAGTCCCCATGTCCATTCACTGATGAATGGAGAAAGAAGATGTGGGAGATCAATACACAATGGAATAGGCCCCAGCTTCACAAAGAATGAATTCTTACCATCTGCAAGGATGCAGGTGCATCTAGAATGGATTAAGCTAAGCAAAATCTGTAAGGAAAGACAAATACCCACTGACTTCACTCCTCTGGGATTTCAAAAGGAACACAGATAAACATAGTGGGGGGGAGGAAGATAGACAAATGAGGAAACAGACTCAGCCTTAGAGCACAAACCAAGGGTTGCTGGAGGGCAGGTGCGTGGGGGGAAAGGGTTAAATGGGTGATGGCTAATAGGGAGGGCACTGGTTGTGATGAGCTCTGGGTGTTCTATGGCAGGTGAGGAATCATGAAATCCTATCCCTGAAGCAAAGGAATTAACACTGCAGGGAAACCAACTAGAATTTAAGTCAATGAAGAAAAGGAAAAGACCATGTTCTGCTTCATGAAGAGTGAGGTAAAAATGGAGTGATTTTCGCTCTCCTATTCTGTAGATGATAGGTTTCAAACACTGTGGCAGGATATGCTAGTGTCTTACTGCATATGGAGTCCTTGGAAAGCTGCAGTGAAAGATTCAGATCTCAGAGCACGTCCATGTTCCATTGATATGTTACTTACAGTTTGCCCAGGTAGGAAGGTAAGTGCAGAGAAATACGACAGAAGAGGAGAGGAGGTGTTAACCATTCAGGAGGTGTTAACCATTCATTACCTTCTGCCTTTCTCATGAAAGCCTTGGGCCAGTGTAATTTTGGAAGGGGCGGGGAATCCTGGAGTGTTGCAGCAGACAGGGGAGTTCCAGGTCTGGGGAGAGCTGACGGGGGGTCCCTGAGGAGAGCGGAGTGCATTCTGCAGGAGGGTGTGGGCAGGGCTGGCTCCGGGGGTGGCTGTGTGTCTCCTGTGTGACAGTTGTGACAGGTCAGGGCTGTGAGCAGGTTCCTGGCTGAGGACAGGGGAGGCCCAGGTGGCGAGCTGGCAGAGCCCCTTCTTCTGTGCCACTGGCCTCAGCCAACACACATGAGCTCCTCGTCTGTCCCCGTCATTCCAGTTCAGACTTCCCCGCGTTGCCAGGCCAAGATGTTGGGTTGGGCTTCTTTCTTTGAGTGTGTGTGGAGTTTCAAAAGTTAGATAGTGGAAATGACATCAGGACATGTGTTCCTCCTGTAATTTCTGCTCTTCTTTTAATCACTGAAGTGAATCAGACCTGCTAGTGGAAGGGGCAGTTTGTGTGTTTTTCTTTCCTGTTTTAATTTAAAAATGGGGAAACAGGCTTCTGAAATAGTCAAAGAATCCTTAGTGGGGGTTCATGTTTTTCTCTTCCGTGAACACTTTCTCATATTAGAAATTATTTTTTAGGGGCGCCTGGGTGGCTCAGTCGGTTAAGCCTCTGCCTTTGGCTCAGGTCATGATCCCAGGGTCCTGGGATCGAGCCCCGCATCGGGCTCCCTGCTCAGCGGGAAGCCTGCTTCTCCCTCTCCCACTCCCTCTGCTTGTGTTCCCTTTCTTGCTGTGTCTCTGTCAAATAAATACATAAACTTTTTAAAATTAGTTTTTAAAGTAAAGCACAGCCTCAGAGTTGTAACAGGATGCAGTGCCCTTTGTGAGGGGAGAAATGGAGGAGTGTGGGTTGTTTAGGAGCGTGGGGATGGCTCATTGCGATCCCCGTGGAACACAAGCCCCTGTTAGCCTTCCCTGGTAGGCGGGGAAGGCAGTGTGTGTGTGTGTGTGTGTGTGTGTGTGTGTGTGTGTGGCTGCTCACCTGGTGGTCCATCCTGGACTCTAAAACCTGACCCGGTGAATCACTTGCGACTTGAACTGGGGAACTGATGAAGAACAGAGAATGAACCCTGGAGGGCGCCTGCACCCTTTGCATGGAGCAAAGGAGCTCATCTCCCGGGAGGTGTGTCAGGATCCCTGAGGGTGTGGGCTTTGCTTCCTGGGAAGAGGTTGTGTCTTCATCCTTTTCTGAACCAGAGCCATGTAGTCTGGTTATGGAGAACCAGACCTTTATGTGACCATGTCATTATTATTCTTGGATTTTAAGAAGGCAATCTAGACACTGACTTCGAGATACAAATATCCAAAGGAAAAACACAAGGTCAACTATATATATGAGGACTGAACTTGTGGTGCCTCTCATTAGTATGGGCGATGTCGGGCTGCCCGTATGAGAAGGAACACGGAATTCTATTTGGATAGAAGTGTGCTGTGCCCATGTAGTGTTCTGTTCTATTCTTTTCCTTACTTCTTTGAAGGGAAAATAGAGTGGTGACTGGAGCTTGGTGTCTGATTTGAAGGAATGGGAGACAAGAGATCTGAAAGAGCGATGTTCGTGCTGACGTGGCGCTCCATGCCCAGGAAGTGAGGGTTTGAAGCTTGGACTCAGAAGCATTGGTGTTCAGGGAGGAGGTGGTCCGAGTTTCCCACACACAGAGTCGCTCAGCTGGTCTGCCTCAACAGACCCATTCCTGCCTTTTGAAGGGCAGCTTGAAGGTGGCTCGAAACCCTAGGGCACTGGAGGAAGGATCTGGAAGGGACACCTGGGTGGACCAGTGTACACAAACCCAGGGAGTTCCAGAGCTAATGATGAACATGTTTCTGAGACTGGCGTTGGCTTCTCTGTGAGCAGCATTGAGCTGGGCTGGAAAGCAGTCTCTGGGTCTTAGGAGTCACTGTGCCAGCAGGTGTAAGCCTGGCAGGGCAGTCAGATCAGTTAGCTGGGAGACTGTGAGGCCTTGGTGGTGGCCTTCCCTCGTGATGCACAGGCCAGCTTGCTCCAGGGACAGGGCTCTGCTCCTCAGCCAGCCCTCCCACTGCAGATGTGATAGGAAACTTGCTTCCTGTTGGGTTCTCCAGCCCTCGTCTCAGCAGGGGGCTTGGTGGGAAGCAGCCCACAGGCAGCATTATGGCTTCTTGCCCAGTGTTCCCCTTGCTTCCTCGGACGAGGCACCACATGTATCCTCTGCCTGGTTCCTGTGAATTCAGCCAGCAGAAGCACTTCTTCCAGAGCCACACCCCTGAGAAATCCTCCACTTTGCTGTGCTGTGTGGGAGAGGCCAGTTTACATTTGGAACTGAAATCTCAGCTCCTGCCATGAGGTTTCAAGGCCACACGGCACACCAGTCTCCTCGAAGCTCTAGTTCCACATGGGGCCTGACCTGTGAGACTGACCGATCCTGGGCGGCCTGCTGCTGCTGCTGCTGCTGTTCCTTCCTGAAAAGTGTGCAGCAAAGCCTGATTTGTGATGACGTCCCAGGAAAGAGGGAGAGGTGCAAGATTCTGCCCCAGCACAGGAGGATGCTGAACGTCAATCACCGGTGGCTGGTGCAGGGAGAAGAGACATCTGTTTCCCAGGACCATGGCCAGAGGGAGGTTTGGACCCTGGGCTTCTCTGCTCAGCTTTTCCTATGAGCACATCCGGCAAGGGGAGAATGTGTGTGTGTGCTCACTTGGAATCGAGGAAGGTGTCTGGTTTCAGGATTCATGTGCAACCAGATTCCTCTTATGGCTCATTTTCCTGATGGTCTTCAGGTGCCATAGGTGGACCCATTGTCCCAGGCATCCTGGCTGTGCAAGAGCTCTGGTCACCTTTTCCCCCAGGGCTCTGGACTGGGAAATCAGAGGGAGTCCATGGTGAAACCACCAGAGTAGGGCTCTGTTTCCCCCCTGTCAAGATAGCCTGGTGACTGTGATAACTTATCTGGAAATAGAAAGCAGGAGACAGGGCTGGGGTGCTGAAGGGGAGGTGGTGGTGGTGCTTGCTATTCGCATAGAGGCCAGGTGGGTCTTCACTAGGAAGTTAATGCTTGAGTCAAGTTCTAAAGAAGGTGAATGATCTCACATCAAGAGCCTTCTAAATGGAAGGGAAAGCATATGCAAAGGCCCTGGGACAGGAGCATACCAGATATGTCCAAGAGCAGCAAGAAGGCCCTGTGGCCATAGGAGATAGCTTAGGACATGACTTCAGGAAGGTGACAGTCTGGTGACAGAGAGTCATTGCAGGGCTGTGACCCCATGAGACCCTGTTTCAGTGAGCCATCCTGGCTACAGTGTTGAGAACAGATGACAAAGTGCTGAGGATGGGCAAGGGAGGTCAATGATGAAGCATTTCCAGGAACTCAGCCAAGAGATGGGCTCCAGTGTGGACCAGAGAGGTGGCCTTGGAAGGAAGGGTTAGTCCTATCCTGAGTACCTATTGAAGATGCAGCTCAGAGGATTTGCCAATTAGTTCAAGATTGGGAATGGGAGAAAGGAGGAATTGAGGTAACTCCCAGCTCTTGTTGATTGTCCTGAGGGAGGTGAAAGAGGAGGTTTATGGGGGTAAGAGATAGTCTGTTCCACCTGCTGAGGGAGGTGCCTTTCACCGTGGCTCTGCTGTGAACTTCTACCCCCTCAGCAACTTTCAAGTACAAGTCCCCCCCATTTTCCTCAAAATTCATGGTAAGACACTTGACTTTTTGGAAAGGTCTATGTTATTACCCAGCTCCAATAGCAGGGAAAAAAACCTGAAGAGGATTTCCCTCTTATGAAAAAAGTCAAAAAGTGGGCATCACATTCAGCATCTGTTTTGTGGGGAACCACCACAGAGCAGCGTGCACCTCAACCAGCTCCTTCCTGGGCATTGCTCTCTGCGTCCAGTCAGTGGCGCTTTGAATCATGTCTGTGAGCATCTGCTGTGCTTTAATCTCCATTTATTTGGGGCATCCATTAGGATGTTATGTCCTGAGGCCTAAGAAGAGCCAGAGAAGGAACTTTTGGTGTCTGAGCATGCTCGCTCATTTTTCTGTAGAAATGAATGGTAAGTTCTTTTAGTTACATCATTTTGAACAATTGAATGGTAATTTCTTTTTTAGTTACATCATTTTAGTTAGGTAAGTTCTTTTAGTCACATCATTTTAGTTAGGTAAGTTCTTTTAGTTACATCATTTTGAACAATTGAATGGTAATTTCTTTTTTAGTTACATCATTTTAGTTAGGTAAGTTCTTTTAGTTACATCATTTTGATCAAATGAATGGTAATTTCTTTTTTAGTTACATCATTTTTGTTAGGTAAGTTCTTTTTTAGTTACATCATTTCTGCTGTGAGAGCAGGAACGCTGTACTTTCAAACAGCGGGGGAGCCTGTACCCCATCCTGCAGGGTTAGTTTTCGTCTCCATGCAGCACAGAACGTTCCATGACTTGCAGATTTTATCACTCAAACATGGTACCTTTGGCCACCTTTACCCCTTTCCTCCCTTCCCTGAATCTGGCAACCACCAATCTGCTCTCAGTATGTATGCGTTCAGTATTGTTTTGATTCCATGTGGAATGTCCATGAGAGCCTTTGGTGTTTGTCTTTCTGAGTTACTTAGCATAATGCTCCCAAGGTCGTTCTTTCCATGTCTGGTTATTGTGAATAATGCTGCCATGAACATGGGAGTGCATCTCTCTTTTTGAGGGAGTGTTTTTGTGTTTTCCAAAGAAATACTCAGTAGAGCAATTACTGGGTCATGTGGGAGTTGTATTACTTTTTTTTCCCAGAACCTCCATAGCGTTTGTCACAGTGGTTGCACCAATTTCCATTCCCACCAACAGCACACAAGGTCCCCTTGTGTACACCCTTGACCATACCTGGTGTCCATCTCTGGACACTGTCTCTGGATTGCCGTTCCCACGGTTGTGAGGTGATAGCTGATTGCAGTTTTGATGTATGTTTCCCTGACGACAATTACTGATGTTGAACAACTTTTTCTGTGTCTGTTGGCCACCTGTATGCCATCTTTGGAAAGTATCTATTCATATATTCTCCCCAGTTTTTATTCAGTTTTTGTTTGGATTTGAAGGAGTGTTTTGTGTATTTTGGATATTAGCCTCTTCTTACACATATGATGTGCAGATATTTTTTCTCATTGGGTAGGTTGTCTTTTAAGGGTTTGATGGGTTCTTTGGCCATGCAGAAATTTCAGTTTGGTGTCATTCCATTTATTTATTTTTGCTTTTGTTGCCTTTGCTTTTGGTGTGTGATGTAAAAAACTCTTCACCAAAATGAATATCGAGAAACTTACTACCTGTGTTTTCTTCTTGGAGGTTTATGGATTCAGTTCTTATGTTCAAGTCATTCATCCATTCATAATTTTTATGTGCGATGTAAGAAAGTGATCCAGTCACATTCTTCCGCATTTAGTGTCCAGATTTCCCAGTACCATTCACTGAAGAGACAGTCCTTTCTCCAATGTATATTTTCTGCTGTGTCATAAGTTAAGACCACACATGTGTGGGTTAGTTTCTGAGATTTCTTTCTTTCTTTTTTCTTTTCCTTTCCTTCTCTTTCTTTCTTTCTTTCTTTCTTTCTTTCTTTCTTTCTTTCTTTCTTCCTTTCTTCCTTTCTTCCTTTCTTCCTTTCTTCCTTTCTTCCTTTCTTCTTTCTTTCTTGTTTTACAGTTTATTTGTTGGGAAAATATTATTCCTGTTGGAATATATGCACTGTCGACTTCATTGATGATGTCTTCATACTCTTTGGTAGGACTTTTCTCTGACATCTGTGTTCTTGTAAATGAGTAGCTGGATCTCTAGCTTTCAGCAGGTTGAACATTTGCGCAGAACTACTTAGGTAGTATTCTACCACCAGATTGTGTCTGATTGTCTTTTGTGATGTTCTCAGTTGTGATGGTGTATATCTAAATTTCCTATTCTATGGTAGGTTTATTAAAGAGCATTTAATTTCTCTTAAAAATGTGGATTCTAAATCATCCTTATTTTATAATATGTATTTATATAAAACAGCATGTTTAAAGAAATGCATTTATTGAAAGCAACTGTTGGAACAGGACATCAATATTAATTCCCATTCAGAGTTAATAATTCTATCAGAGCTAAGTTTAAATATACCTTTAATATATGAATGAATAAACTTGGCCAAAAATACCGTGATTATCCGTTTCTGAGCTTTCTATTGTGTTCCATTGACCTGTGTGTCTGTTTTTACGCCAGTTCCATACTGTTTTGATGACAACAGCTTTGTAGTCTAGCTTGAAATTGGAGTGTGGTAACTCCAGGTCACTTAATTTCTTGTTTGTTTGCTGTGTTTCTTTCTTCCTTTCTTATCAGTGAGATTATTTATTTATTTATTTATATGTAGTTTATATTTATATTCTAAATGTTGTATTTCATTTCTTTTTTATTATGATCATATAATGTGTTGTTTCAGGGGTACAAATTTGAGATCCTTCCATTTTACACAGCGCATAGTGCTCACCACAGCACATAACCTCCCCGTGCCCATCACCCAGCCACCCCATTCCCTCACCCCCTCCCCTTTAGAAACCCTCAGTTTGTTTCTGAGTTTAAGTGTCTCTTATGTTTTGTCTCCCTCTCTGGTTTCATCTTGCTTCCTTTTTTCCTCTCTTCCCCTATGATCTTCTGTCTTGTTGCTTAAATTCTACATATCAGTGAGATCATGTGATAATTGTCCTTCTCTGATTGACTTATTTTGCTTAAATACCTTCCAGTTCCATCCATGCCATTGCAAATGGCAATATTTCATTTTTTAAAAGATTTTATTTATTTATTTGACAGAGATCACAGGCAGGTAGAGAGTCAGGCAGAGAGAGAGAAGGAAACAGACTCCCTGTTGAGGAGAGAGCCCAACCTGAGGCTTGATCCCAAGATCCTAAGATCATGACCTGAGCTGAAGGCAGAGGCTTAACCCACTGAGCCACCCAAGTGCCCCACGTTGAGCACTTTTTAATGTGTCTGTTGGCCATTTGGATGTCTTTGGAGAAATGTCTGTTCATGTCTTTTCTTATTTCTTGATTGAATTATTTGTTCTGTGGGTGTTGAGTTTGATAAGTTCTTTCTGGATTTTGGATACTAGCCCTTTATCTGATATGTCATTTGGAAATATCTTCTCTTGTTCTGTTTGTTGTCTTTTGGTTCTGTTGACTGTTTCCTTTGCTGTGCAAAAGCTTCCCATCTTGATGAAATCCCAGCAGTTCATTTTTGCTTTTGTTTCCCTCACCTTTGGAGCTGTGTCTAGCAAGAAGTTGTTCTGGTTGAGGTCAAAGAGGTTGCTGCCTCTGGTCTCCTCAGAGATTTGGATGAATTCTTGTCTCACACTGAGGTCTTTCACCCATTTTGAGTCTGTTTTTTGTGTATGGTATAAGGAAATGGTCCCGTTTCATTCTGCATGTGGCTGTCCCATGTTCCCAGCACCATTTATTGAAGACACTTTTTTTTCCCATTGGATATTCTTTCCTTCCTTGAGAAAGATTAGTTGACCTTAGAGTTGAGGGTCCATTTCTGGGCTCTCTATTCTGTTTCATTGATCTGTGTGGCTGTTTTTGTGCCAGTACCATGCTCTCTTGATGATGAGAGCTTTGTAATGAAGCTTGAAGTGTGCAATTGTGTTGCCACCAGCCTTAGTTTTCTTTTTCAACATCCCTTTGGCTATTCAGGGTCTTTTCTGCTTCTATACAAATTTTGGCATTATTTATTCCAGTTCTGTGAAAAATGTGGATGGTATTTTGTTAGGGATTGCATTGAATCTGTGGATTGTTTTAGGGAATGTAGACATTTTCACAATATTTGTTCTTCCAATCCATGAGCATGGAACATTTTTCCATTTCTTTGTTTCTTCCATTTCTTTCATGACTGTTCTATAGTTTTCTGAGTACAGATCCTTTGTCTCTTTGGTTAGATGGATTCCTAAGTATCTTTTGGTTTTTGGTGTAATTATACATTGAGTGGACTCCTTAATTTCTCTTTCTCCTGTCGCATTGTTGCTGTAGACAAATGCAAGTGATTTCTGTGTACTGCTTTTATATCCTGCCACTTTACAGAATTCCTGGATGAGTTCTAGGAATTTTGGGGTGGAGTCTTTTGGGTTTTCCACAGAAAGTATCCTATTGTCTGCAAAGGGTGAGTTTGACTTTGTTTCCAATTCAGACGCCTTTTCTTTCTTTTTGTTGTCTGATTGCTGAGGCTAGGAATTCTAGTACTATGTTGAACAATAGTGATGAGAATGGGCATCCCTGCTGTGTTTCTGACCTGAAGGGAAAAGCTCTGTTTTTCCCCACTGGGAATGATATTCAAGGTGTGTTTCCCATAGATGGCCTTTATTATGTGGAAGTGTGTACCCTCTATCCCTGCTCGGTGAAGAGTTTTGATCAAGAAAGGATGCTGTAATTTGTCAAGTGCTGTTTCTGCATCTACTAAGAGGATCCTATGGTTCTTGTTCTTTCTTCTATTAAGGTAGTGTATTCCATTGATTGATTTGTGGTTTTTGAACCACTCTTGCAGTCCAGGAATAAATCCCACTTGGTCGTGGTGAATCATCCTTTTAATGTACTGTTGGATCCTATTGACTAGTATGTTGGTGAGGATTTTTGCATCTGTATTCATCAGGGATAGTGGTCTGTAGTTGTGCTTTTGGGTGGGGTCTTTGTCTGGTTTTGGGATCAAGGTAATGCGGGCCTCATAGAAAGGGTTTGGAAGTTTTCCTTTCAGTTCTATTTTTTTGAAAAGTTTCAAAAGAATAGGTATTAAATCTTCTTTAAATGTTTAGTAGAATTCCCCTGGGAAGCCATCTAGTGCTGGGCTCTTGTTTCCTGGGGGATTTTTTGATGACTGCTTCAATTTCCTTGTTGATTATGGGGCTTTTCAGGTTCCCTTTTCTTCCTGGTTAAGCTTTGGTCATTTCTATTTTCTGGGAATGCATCCATTTCTTCAAGACTGCCTGATTTGTTGACATAGAGTTACCATCATATGTTCTTATAATTGTAGTTCTTTGGTGTTGGGTGTGATCTCTCCTTCTTCATTCATGATTTTATTGATTTGGGTCCTTTCTCTTTTCTTCTGGAGAAGTCTGGCCAGGGATGTATCAATCTTATTAATTCTTTCAAAGAACCAGTTCCTAGTTTCATCGGTCTGTTCTACTATTCTTTTGGTTTCTACTTCATTGATTTCTGCTCTAATATTCATTATTTATCTTCCCCTTCTGGGTTTAGGCTTTCTATGCTGCTCTTTCTCCAGCTCCTTTAGGTGTAGAATTAGGTTGTATATTTGAGACCTTTCTTGGTTATTGAGAAAGCCTTGTAGTGGTATATACTTCCTTCTTAGGACTGGCTTTGCTGCATCCCAAAGATATTGAACAGTTGTGTTTTCATTCTCCTGTGTTTCCATGAATTTTTTAAGTTCATCTTGAATTGATACTGGTTGACCCTTTCATTCTTTAGTAGGATGCTCTCTAGCCTCTATGTATTTGAGTTCTTTCCACCTTTCCTCTTGTGATTGAGTTTCATTTTCAAAGCATTGTGGTCTGAAAATATGCAGGGAATGATTCCAGTCTTTTGGGATGAGAATGAATATGGTGGCCTCCCAATCTCTGGCCCCAGAGCTGAGAGCTCAGGGCCCTACTCCTCAGTGTGCCCTCACAGAAAAACAGTCAATCATTCATGTTTCCCTGGTCTCTGTTTGCACTCTGTACTCACCAGACCTTTGACCAAGCATTTCTATCTCTGGCTGACCC
>PISX010028528.1:0-21412 GCA_004024625.1 Mellivora capensis | reverse complement strand
ACAAATAACACGGAGGACATGGGGAGATGGAGAGGAGAAGGGAGTTGAGGGAAATTGGGGGGGAGATGAACCATGAGAGACTATGGACTCTGAAAAATAACCTGAGGGTTTTGAAGGGGCGGGGGGTGGGGGGTTGGAGGAACCTGGTGGTGGGTATTGTGGAGGGCACGCATTGCATGGAGCACTGGGTGTGGTGTAAAACTATGAATTCTGTTACACTGAAAAGAAATTTTTAAAAAATTTAAAATTTAAAATATGCTATTTTTAGCTCAACATTTCTTTTTTTTTTAATATTTTATTTATTTATTTATTTATTTGACACAGAGAGATCACAAGGAGGCAGAGAGGCAGGCAGAGAGAGAGAGGAGGAAGCAGGCTCCCCGCCGAGCAGAGAGCCCGATGTGGGACTCGATCCCAGTACCCTGAGATCATGACCTGAGCCGAAGGCAGAAGCTTAATCCACTGAGCCACCCAGGCGCCCTAGCTCAACATTTCTGAAGGAAAATGTGTACTCAATTCTCAGAAAATACATTTTCCCCCCCAGTGGAAGGAAGTATAAGTGTTAAAGTATATCCAGAATTATTTTAGAAAACCCAGTTGAGAAGTTTCATTTTCTTAATACTGATTAAGCTCGATTTAAGTGAGATTTCTCCACTTATTCTTTTTTTTTTTTTAATTTCTTTTCAGCGTAACAGAATTCATAGTTTTACACCACACCCAGTGCTCCATGCAATTCCTCCAGTTATTCTGATGATATTGTTATCATCAACAGCAGAGATGATTTACTTTGAAATAGTAATGGTATGTTGCTTACCTAAACAAGTTTTTATGATACATATTTGCCATCTAGAGCAGGGCATTTAGCCTCAACTGCATCTCAAATTATGCTTCACATTCATGTATTGGCTATTTTCATATTTGATGCTAAACAGTCTTTTTAAAAAAAATACTATAGAAAAATATATAGTGTGCATGTGAGTAGGAAAACAGTTTCGTTACCCAAAGAAAAATGGTATTCTTAAGTGAAAGCCTGCACTGAAAGGCAATAAGCAGCAGTATTTAAGCTTTTTTTGTTGATTAATACTGTTATGATTTAGAAGAAGTGTGCATGTTGTAGTATTATTGACATAGATTATGATTCATACCAGGGAAGCTATGAGAAGGGAAGTGATCAGAGGGAAATAGTAAAGTTGGAAATGATTAGGGAGACTATTTGTTTTAGTTGGTCCAGGACAGTCATGGTTTTACATTTGTTGTCTCTGGATAATTGTAATTAATGTGTGCTTTTCCTCTCAGAACTATTCTAGTTTTAATAATACACTATCTGGCCATCTTAGAAGTGATGCAAGCATGGTACATTCAGTGCATTTTAAAGTGAACTACTTATAATAGTTAACACTTCTATGTGCCAAACACTGTGCTAAGCAGTTTATGAGCATTGTCCTTTGTCATCCTCCCAATAATCTATGAGGCAGTTAGTATTATAGTCCCCATTGTAGAGATGAGGAAGCTCAAGTTTATGTTTATGGATGTTCAGGAACTTGCCCAAGGTCACTCAGTAGCTAAGTTTCTAATTCAGGCTGTCTTGTTTCAGAAGTCACATATAAAATCACCGTGCATTATTTATTTTCTCTTCACTTAAAAAAAACTCATAAGACATATGAAAGAAACTTAATTCTGATAGGCTATAAAATGTATAGGATGTAAAACAAAAGATTATCAAGCATATACTAGGGCAAAAAACTTGAAAACTTTTCATAAGATTTTCACAAGAGGCAGACTTACTTCTGTTTCAAAAATATTATTGAAAATATGTTAGAAAGGCATGCTGTGGGAGGGATGATTCCACTCCCAAAGTATTATAAAATTCTTAATTTTGGTTCCTGCATGTATTGCCTCTTTTGAACCCAAGTGTCCTTTTTCCACACTCTTGGTACCCTAACCTCCTGCCCTCTCCCTATCAAGGGGCTAAGATGGAAGTGAAAATAGGGAAGTCAGTCCTTACTAAAACTACATGTTATAATGCCTTTTGATTTAGTTGATCTAATGCTTCTAGACTTCTAAAAACTCTAGCTCTATTCTAAATTTTCCCCTAATGATACTGTGACAAAGACTTTGGTTTTAGATAACCAATTCTTCACTAGGTTTTGAGAAAGAAAGAAAAGAAGAATGATCATCTGGAATGTTCCTTTGCCCTCTACTTGGTTTCTTTCACAGTGCCTCTGCATAGCCACCTGGCTGATATAGGGAAATGACAGGGGGACCCTTTTTAAAACAGTAGATAGGCTCTTTGCTGAGACTTTTTTTCCCTTGATGAATGCTGTGTGCATTCCCTGGAATGCTTAAGACCTTAAGACTTTTCTTCAGATATGTGGCTTATCTGCTGCAGATAGTAATTCCTCTCCTGAGCCCAGCCACTGGGAAGGGGAATCCCAAAGAAAGAATTCCCTGCCTTTCACAGAGAATTATTTAGAGAATCACAATGGGGAAGATGAAGCTAGAGTATCAACAAATTTATTAGCTTTCTCTCTAAGGTGGTCCTGGAGTTCAGTTAATCATTACGGAATCACAGTTTGGCAGGCTTGTTAAAGGTGGGGCTTTAGTTCTCTTTTTAATCATAATTGAAATGTTAAGTCCATCTTAGTTGAACTGTGAGAGAGGATTTTCAAAGGAAATTAATCTGTAAAGCACAGAACTAGAATGCCTTATAATAAAAGAACAAATGGGAAGATTTGGCTACATCTGTATGTGCTGCTCATATGATTTAGAACTAAACAGTCAGTGATGAATAAAAAAGATGAATCATTATTTCTGATTACTGAATACCCTGGTCATATATATCTGTCATTTCACCCTTCTGTATGAGCACAGACACAGAATTCCTGCTGAAGATACTTTAAAAGGCATCATTAAAGAAACATTTGTCAAAATGCATAATATTGGTAAGTGTATCCTGGCTTCCAGCCTCTTAGGTTCAGTGCTTTGGGGCTCATTCTTGCAGTACACGTAGTACTTACTTAACAATCAAATGGGAGGCACTTTATTATCTATACTTCTCTTCATATATTTCCCCAAAGAATGGAATATTTCCTTCTCCTACCTTTTCAGCATCAGCATATGCTGTCTCTATATTCCCTCCCATCAAAAGCTGCTTTGGGGAAGCAATCTGATGAATTAGGTATAAATGACTAATAAGGCTTAAATATTACCTTTCCCAGGATTATGGCTTTGTGCTGGAAAAATAAAAGCCTCAAAGGGATTAAACTCCTGCAGCAAAATTTTAGGTGAATTGGAGGAGGGGCTTTGGCTATAAGAACTTTTCCAGCCTAAATGGGAATTGGCCAGATTGGACCCCAGTAGGAGTTTAAGTAGGGGGTGGGGAAAAAATTAGGGCCTGGGCACGTCCTAACCTAGGGACTGGTCTGGTCCCATTAGGTTTGGGAATGGGTGGTGGCTGTTAGGCTTACATACATCTATGATGCTACATTTAAAGGGGTCTTGAACCAACCTGGGACTAAATACAACACTGAAATTCCAGATTCCATCTGGTCTCATACTGGTATGGAAGATACTCCAACCTGGGATGCTTTAGTAGAGTGACCCTTTTAGTTCAGGGCTATGCTACCAAGTTTGGTCAGACTCAAGCCAGGTGTTTTTTTTGTTTTGTTTTGTTTTTTTCTTTTTAAGATTTCGTTTATTTATTTGACAGAGACACAGGGAGAGACACAGCGAGAGGGGGAACACAGCAGAGGTAATGGGAGAGGGAGAAGCAGGCTTCCCATCAAGGAGGGATCCCAGTGTCCGGCTATTCCAGAACCCTGGGATCATGACCTGAGCCCAAGGCAGATGCTTAACGACTGAGCCACCCAGGTGCTCCTCAAGCCGGTTTTTGAAAGGGGAGCAGGAAATCCTTCTTGTGAGATTAAAAATACCATAAACAATATACCAACTTTAGATTTTATACAATGGCTAAGATTCATACTCACATAAGATGGCTTAACTAACTTGGTGTTACTATTACACCTGGTTGTCATTTCATTTCCTAGCTGTAGTTAAATGTTCTCTTACCTCCACTCCAGCGCTGAGTAAACCTGAACACTTTGGTACTATTTGGGAGCCTTCAACTTCAGCTCTACCCTAAAGAACTACCTGTGTTAATTCCAGCAGTTCTGGAAGTAGTTAAAATGCTGTCACACTAACAGAATGTTTTGAACACCTTTGGAGTTATTTCAAGTGTTTTCACTAGCGTACAACTCACTTTGGTAAACAGTTCTTTGATGGACTTTATGAACTCTTTCCTTTGGATAGAAGCCAAAAATTATCTATAGGGCATACAGTTCTTTATTCAAACTTGATAATAAATAATTATCTCTGGAACACAGACGGAAGAACTGAAGCAATGACTTCGGGGACACAGAGACTAATTACCAACATTGTACAGGGTTAAGTACAGCAGAGGCTGGGGGGCGGGGAATGGTTTCTTCCGTATCTATTACGTTCCTTCTCTGGTAAAACAAGGCCGTCTTGTCTGTTAACATATTTAAAGCAGTAACTGCAAAAACTGTGCAATGTTATGGTTGAAGCGTTTTATGCCATATGTGTTGATGGAATGCTTAAGAGTCTCTCTCCGCAATAAACGCAAACCCTGCCAGACTGAATTATTAGGGCCAGCGCAATTCAAGACTGCACCACCGAAACCGCTGGGGTTGGAAGCCTACGTCGCATTCGGAGTGTGGCCAATGCTTCCTCTAACAAAGGCACTATCTTGAGGCAATTTCGCGGGCCATTTTCCCCCCTCCCCGCGCCAGCTTTGTCTCCTCGCCGGTGTGAGGCTGAGACCTGGAGGAGCCCCAGCTGCTTTGCTGCGCGAGCAAGCTCCGAGCGAGGGCCGGCGTGGGAAGCTTCACCGAGCCGCCGCTGTGGTTTCCTGCAAACCGAGCGAGCCATTAGAGGAAGTTGGAGTGCTGCAGTTGAGATACCTGCAGCCTTAAAATCGGGGCTGCACTTGAACCCTCCGCACCGATTACTGTCTTAGAGAGAAGCTCAATCGGCCGGGACGTAGGAGGCTTGGGGGCGCTCAGTCTCCCCGGCTGGGCGCAAAGGAGTCGGGGTCCGCATCGTTAGCGTCCTCCACCTCGGGCGGCTGGGGGGCTGCAGGCAGGCCTCCCCCGGCCTAGGCCTGAGCGGGCCTAACGCCGCGCCTCGCACGCGAGCCCCCGCCGCCGGCCCCTCCCCCAGACCCCCGGACCGCCGCCGCCCCCCACCGCCCCCAGCCGCCGCAGCCGACGTCTGCCCGCGCCACCCCCGCGAGCAGTGACTGGCTCGCGCCGGCCTCCAGCCCGGCTGTTGGCGGTTGGGGAGAAGCCGGCGGGAGGCCGCCCCGCCCCCGCCGCGGAGGAGCGGCGCGCAGTCTCTTCTCCCTCACCAGCGGGGCGGTGGCGCTGCAGCCGCCGCGGCCAGAGAGGCAGTAACTCCCCTCCGCCCCTGCTCCCTTCCTCCTCCTTTCTCTCCTCTCCCTCCCTCCCCTCCCCAACCCTCCCCTCGCAGTCTCTCGCTCGAGTGAATGTGGCGCGGCGGCGCGGGACGCAGCCTCGGCCCCTGCCGCGGCCCCGCAAGCTCGTGAGGAGACCCAGCCGCCGCCTGCCCCCACCCGCTGGGCTTCCCGGGGGAGCCACCGCCGCCTGGGAAGAAGAACGAGGAGGGGAGCGAAGGGACGGCGGCGGGAAAACGGAAGAGGGAGAAGAGGGTTCGAGGGCGACCAGGAAAAGCGGAGAGGGACGGACGGAAGAACGGACGGCCCGACGGACTGCCCGGGGAGGGGGCCGCCATCGAGCTTGCCCGGCCCCTCGGCTCCGGCCCGGGGCGGCCGCGGCGGCTGCGGCGGCGCGGGCGAAGGGCGCGGCAGGCGCTATCGAGACAATAACCCCGCCGCCCGGCTCTGGGGGCGGCGGCAAGGAGGAGCTGGCGGCCTAGCGCGGCCGAGGCTCGCCCAGCGCCCCGGCGGCGTCTTGGTCCCCGCCGGCCGGGTTCCGCCGCCGTCGGGTGTGCCGGGCGCGCCGGGCGCCCGGAGCTCGAGGCTCTCCGCGGACGCCCCCTGCCCTCCCCCTCCCCGGCGCGCGCGGAGCTGGTTTTCCGGGTTCCCCGGGACCGATCTGGATCCTGCTTCTGCGCCAAGGCAGGAAGTGAGTTTCGCACGGTAATTCCGGGCGGTGTCACGAGTGAAAAGTTTTTTTTGTTTTTTTTTTTTTTTTTCGACGGAGATCCTAGTTGGGGCTGGGAAACTCCTGTATAAGTTGAGACCAGGAAACCAGCCCTCTTCCCAACCCCCTACTCCGAACCACCTACTCGTCCTACTGCGGGAGGCCACTCCACATCCGCTCTCACTGGAGAGAGAAATTCGGCTGGATCCAAAGTGACTAATGAAGGGAAGGAAATCATGTCTGGCGAAGCCTTGAAAAAGCTACCCTGAGACACTGCCCGACCGAAAGGTAATTTTCTCCACAAGTGGAGAACTCTTGGGCCGGGAAAGAGAGGTACTTTAGGGTTTCTCACTTTTCCCCCACTTGCTGTAGATTAATCTTTCGTAGTGTCGAAGTGGATAGTCTTTCAGTTGCTAAATAGTAAGAAAGAACTGATTTTCCCCCCTTCTACCATCTGGACTGTGGTTACTTTAGAAGAGATTGTAAGAATGCGGTGAGACGAAAAGTTTAAAGCAATCGGAAGAAAGAGTGCCTTTGTTCAGCACTAGGTCCAGAAGTTTTAGTTTCCTAGAATATATACAATGTATATATTTTATTAAAGTTATCGAACTTGCCAACTCCTGTTTTGGAAGAAAGGTCACTGCAGCGAGGGATTTACTGTTGAGATGGCTGCCACATTTGTTTATACTGTTGCCGATTATTTGACTTTTGCGTTGATTGTATATAGAGGTTTTGTTTTGTTTTGCTTGGTTTTTAGTTGCAGCCCTTAGAAACGTATTTGGTTGGATTTTATAAACAAACTTTGCCATACTTAGTCTTTTTTTAAGGTGGGAGATGTATTTCTTCAGTAGCTGGCTCTTTTTGGACGTTTACAATCTCAATGATATTTGTTTGGTTAATCGAAAGGAAGTATCTGCTTAATTTTTCTTGTAAGTGACCTAGGAAGGAGAAGGAGAAAGTAATATGGGTAAAGACTTGTAATTAAAAAACAAAAACAAATAAACCCCTAAGTAGTCTGATCTTTTAGGACTCCTCTGTAGTTAAGAACAGAATATATAGAGAAAGGAAAGTAAAACGCTTAAAACGATTTTTATGGCTGTCTTATTGATTATAACAAACATCAGTTCTTTTAGTTTAGTACTTTATTTACATTTTTGTATTGGTCCAAATGTTTTGGCTGGTTCTGTCTAGTAAGTGATAGGTGCCTACCCTGGTGGCAGGAAATTAGTGAAACATGGGAGACATTCCACAGGTCAGAGTTATAAACACTTCTGAACCAAATGGTAGTCCTTAAAGAAAAAACTAGTTTGTTCACAACAAACACAAATGGCTTTTTGGTTGGTGTTTTATTTATTATTATTTTTTTAAGTATTTATTTATTTATTTGACAGAGAGGTCTCTAGTAGGCAGAGAAGCAGGCAGAGAGAGGGGGAAGCAGGCTCCTGCTGAGCAGAGAGTCTGGATTCAGGGCTCTATCCCAAGATCATGACCTGAGCTGAAGGCAGAGGCTTAACCCAGGCTTAACCAGGCTCCCCTGGTTGGTGTTTTAGGTGTTTTTTTTTTTTTTTTTTTCCTTATACTGTGGTAAAGGAGGTGAAACATAATACCGTGCTTTGGAATAAATATTAAATGAGTATGGCATCCTGTTGATAGGTATATCTTAACTGTAAATTAATATTTGCTCATGCTACTCCATGAAAAATAGTTGACATTCCTTAGTTGAAAGAAAAGATAGCTTTTGAAGAGCAGGACCAAATTATTTCACAGCTTGTTTGTTATGTTAAGTACATTTCCAAAATGGGAGTCTCTTAACTATTACTATATATTTTTTTGATTTTTTTCCCCTCAGAGTGTAGTCTCTGCAGGTCGTAATTTATCGTTTATTTATTTGTGTTGGTAAGGTGGTGAGCCATCAAGTCATTCCTGTTAAGTCAGAATAGCTTTATGAAGGAATTTTAAAGTCTATAAGTGATCTGCTTTATGATTTAGGACATAATATTAAGCAACGAAAGAGGTTATTCTTGGGCATCCGAAGGAGCAGAACAAAATAAATGGCATTGAACTTCAGTTTCCTTATATGGCTTCTACTTGGCCTCAGAGCAACAGAGCCTTAACGGAGCAAGTCTTTTGTAGAAAATTATCACTCTGTGAAGATGTTTCTCTGCATTAGTAAATTTTACAAGTGAGAAGTATTGTAGCACTTGAAAGTGACTGCTTAAATCCGTTTTTAGATAAAGTTCTTGATTTTTTTTTTAATTTTGAGCATCAGTAGTTTGTTTAGATGCAGAGAGCACACTTTAAAAATGTGAAATGTTCACCCTTGTAGAACCTTGGATTCCTTTTGTACCATCAAGACAAAATTCACTTTGTGGTTTACTTAGAATTCTGTTACTTCAGTACTGAATTAACATAATGGATTTCAGGCTTTATACTATTGTCAAACTATACATATTTTCAATCCTTGTTTAAAATGTGATCGTAGGGTTTAAAAAGAGGCTACAGAAAGATGGTAAACAGTTGAAATATTCAAGTGGCTTTACATTTTGGATATTCTTCTTAGTAATCTTCTTCTATACTTCTTAGTCTTGTATGGGTTTTCTTAGATTAAATTGGTAAATCTGGAGTACTTCTAAACCTTTTGTTTACATTGCACAAAGTACATATTTAGTGGCAAGTACTTAGGAGTTTTCAGTAGTGATAAACTTAATCCTTCAACTAATTAATTCAAATATTACATTATAAAGTTCCCTTGTTTCAGATCAAACTTTTGCAAACTTCTCATGTCTGAAAAGCTTACAGTGGTTCAAATATGGAAACCAGATTTTTATTGCATGTTATTTCTTAATGAAGTGGTAGTTGTAGTTAGAGACATTTTACATATATCATTGGTAAATCTCTAAATTCAGTTCTTTTAGAGATGCTGATATTGAACTCTTGGTAGTAAACAATACCTTACTTTAAGAAACACTTAAAAATTTCAGAAAATTAGGTGCATCTCTCAGCATTTATTTTAAATAATTGCTTATAGATAATTGAGACTTAAAGCTGTTTTGGCTAGGAATAGATTATGGCAGTGTTCATAAAGTGTTTGGGTTTATGCAGAATTTTAATGATGCTGGATATCAGAGTAATTCTCTTTTTTGAGTGCTGCTGAGCTAGATTCTTTTTAAACACCCTTTGTTGCTTGCATTTTTGTTTTGACTCTTTCCTTTGCTTATTTCCCTATTAGATGCTTGGGGGTGGTGGTGGTAAGAACACCTGTGTTGTAAATTCTAAAGAGGTCTTTATCTTTCCCTTTCTTGACAACATAAATTGTACTTGTGCAAAATAGATTTTTCAGTTTTTTGCATGCAGGCTCTTTGCTCCTGCCATAGAAATGAATACGTGAATTATACTTTACAGTACATACTTCTGAATTTTGTAAGGAAAGAACTCTGCACTTCTACCTCCAAGTTTTCTTTGACTAGACTTTTTTTTTGTTTCTTTCTTGGTGCCTCTCATAACTAACTCTTGAACCATACTACACCCATTTTTCAGATTTACCTTTAGTTTTCTCCTCTGTCTTAGGTTTCCTAATTGTAAAATAGGAATCTAGCTATTATTATGCTTTGTCTTCTCATTTCTTTAGCTTCCTATTTTTAATAGTTTGCTTCATTTACTTCCTCTCTTTTCTCCATGTTCAGCTATTTCTTGATTATGTGTTGCTCTTTCCCTCTTTTCTAAACTTTGAGTCCATGCTCATCACCAAAAAAACTTCACAACATGAATAGAAAAAATTTATTTGCCCCATTTAATTGTAAATATCACTTTTGCATTACCACTCAGTTTACATGCCAGTATTGTAACCAGATACTCATAATAGATTTTTAAATTTATGTTTCCTGAACTCTTTTTTTTTTTTTTTTTAATATCCACTGAATTACCTCTATTAAGATCAGGTTGTTATGTACTCCTTTATTAAGATACTATAAACCCCTATACCTTTTTGTTTCATTATGCTTTTGGCTTTTTAAAACATATAAGCTTGGGCGCCTGGGTGGCTCAGTCATTAAGCAGCTGCCTTCGGCCCAGGTCATGATCCCAGGATTCTGGGATCAAGTCCCACATCCGGCTTCCTGCTCGGCAGAGAGCCTCTTCTCCTTCTCCCTCTGCCTCCCGCTCTGCCTACTTGTCCTCTCTATCTCCCTGTTAAATAAATAAATAAATAAATAAAATCTTAAAACACACACACAAGCTTATATCTCTGTATTTTTCCTCTCCATTTGTCCCTTTCCTCTCTGTCCTATCCCTCATGTTAGATGTCTTTTCTCTCAGTGTTCCTAAAATTTTGAAATTCCCTTCCTTTGTTTGTTTTTATAAAATAAGCGTGGTGAAATTCTGTCACTGGAATTTTTGTTTCAGGTACCATTGGATGAAGGCCTTGCCAGGCTTTATAAATGGTAGTATGTAAGACAGTAGAAAAGATTATCTAAAAATTAAGTTAATAAAAAAAGACTGTTTATCTGAAGAATACCTATGATTTTAGGTATATAGAATGTAGTAGGAAAAGTAGGAAATAATTTTAAAAAGTAATCAAAATGGTGTAATAACATCTGGGGGCATCAGTTCTATGGCCATCCTTATTCAGAGCCCATTTACTTTTGTACATAGTGAGTGGTTTCCTGGCTTGTTGCTTTATTAGAATGGGTGAGAAAAGTCTATGGCAACATCCTTAAGTTCTTCAGAGGGAATAGGAAAATGGAAAGAAGACTGAATAACTTAGGAAGTAGAATAGTCTTCGACAACTTGCTTTGGGACAGTGTTCCTTATACAGTTCATTTGTCCTTAGGAGAATTCACTCTATTTTAAAAAAAATTTTTTTTAAAGTTTATTTATTTATTTGACAGAGATCACAAATAGGCAGATGAGGCAGGCAGAGAGAGAGAGAGGGAAGCAGGCTCCCCGCTGAGCAGAGAGCCTGATGCAGGACTCCATCCCAGGACCCTGAGATCATGACCTGAGCCGAAGGCAGAGACTTAACCCACTGAGCCACCCAGGCGCCCAGAGAATTCAATCTATTATAGCACAGTATAATTAAATGTAATAGTAGTAGACCTAAGGCGACTATTCCAAATATTTTGGTCTTAGGGTCCCTTTATACTCTTAAAATTACTAAGAAGTCCCATAAAGCTTTGTTTTATGTGGGTTATCTTTACTTTATTTCCGATATTGGAAATTCCTAAATATCAATTAATTTGTTTAAAAAAACATAAATCTGAGGTGCTTGGGTGGCTCAGTCGGTTAAGCGTCTGCTTTCGTCTCAGGTCGTGATCCCAGGGTCCTGTGATGGAGCTTCTGGCTCCTGCTTAGCTGGGAGCCCCTGCTTCTCTCTCTTCCTCTGTCCCCCTCTTGTGCATGTGCATGTGTGCACATTCTCTCTCAAATAAATAAAATCTTTAGAAAGAATAACACATAAATCATAGTATGTTATCATGACATTGATGTAATAGAACAACAAGAACAGTTTTTCAAAACAAATGGTAGCTGAAAGAGGGACATTGTCAAATATTTTTGCAAGTCTCCTATGTCTGGTTAAATAGAAACAGCTTGGTTCTCACATCTACTTTTTTTTTTTTTATTTTTTTTTTAAGATTTTTTTATTCATTTATTTGACAGAGAGAGTGAGCACAGGCAGACAGAGAGGCAGGCAGAGGCAGAGGGAGAAGCAGGCTCCCTGCTGAGCAAAGAGCCCGATGTGGGACTCCATCCCAAGAGGCTGGGATCATGACCTGAGCCGAAGGCAGCCGCTTAACCAACTGAGCCACCCAGGCGTCCCTTTTAAATTTTTTTTTTTAAGATTTTTTACTCACATCTACTTTTATATTGTCTGTAGTAAGTTGTTTTGGTTGAAGTATATGAAGAAAATCCAGGATTATACAGAGAAGTGATTGGAAAAGGAAGGAGTATTTTCAACATTTTTTTTTATAATTGTGGATGGTATTCCTTGATACCACACCAAAAAAAATTTTTTTATAAAGATTTTATTTATTTGTCAGAGAGTGCAGGCAGGGGGAGCAGCAGCAGAGGCAGAGGGAGGAGACTCCCCACTGAGCAAGAAGCTCAGTGTGGGACTCCATCCTAAGACCCTGGGATCATGACCTGAACTGAAGGCAGACACTCAACTGAATGAGCTACCCAGGCGTTTCCACACCAAAATTTCTTAAAGGATAGCTGCAGTGTCAAATGTAACACTGTATCAGGGAATTTTTGATTCTTGTTACCTGAAAATTCATTAGTTTATCTTGCACTTTGAATCTTTTACCTGTGCATAATTTCATGACATCATGTAATGGTTGTTGAAGAAATACTCATTCATTGAGTTCTACTTACATTTTTGAGAATTTGATGTATTTCATTCGGTAGTAGAAAACAAAAGAAAAGTTATTAATATCACCACTAATTTCATCAAAAAAGTTTTTAATATTGTGAAGTTGTCAAAATCAGGGTAACAGGTACACATTTCTAAATTTTCACTTGAAGTTTGAATATTAATCATTGGTAACAAATACTGTTAGTGTTTTTCCCTTGAAGTTGCAGGCATACTTGGTTTATTTTTGAGAAAATGCCAAATTCCCAAGTCTACAAGCATACTTTGTCATCTGTTCTTTTAGGTGAAAGTGGTGTTTCATGAGAAAAAACTAATTTAGCTTATAATTTGAAGTAAATACACAAGTGCTTTTCCTCAGCATTGCCATTCCTTCACATAAAATGTTAAAAAGACGTGTATTAAAGAGTTGACATTTAATAAAACTTTTATATTGCTTTATTAAAGATATTAAGTGAATGTGGCATTTAAAAAGAAATCTGGGAATTAACTGTAGAGAACAAATTGATGGTTACTGGAGGGGAGGTGGGCAGGGGATGGCTTAAACAGGTTATGGGTATTAAGGAAGGCACTTGTGATAAATCACTGAATTCTACACCTGAAACTAATATTGCTCTGTATGTTAACTAGCTAGAACTTAAATAAAAGCTTCAAGGCAAAAAGAAGATATCTGGGAATATGCAGTGGTGTTCATATAGCTTGATGCCAGTGGTTTTGCACTAAGGTGCTAGCAGTTTTACCCACCGGATTTTTGCTGCATACCTGTTATGTAATAGGAAAGGACAAATGATGTTTCAGTATAATTGTGAAAATTGTTTTGATCTTGAAGAATCTTTCCAAGTGTCTGAGGACTTCTGAGGCCCAAGGAGTGCACTCTACACTTTGAAAACTTAGGTGAATGTTGAGATTTATGGAGCTTTCATTACTTCCTTTGATTTGTGCTCCTGCATGTGGTGTGTGTGTGTGTGTCTTCTAGTATTACACTCTGAAAGAATCCTGAGGCTTGACATTTTATTTTAGTTCACCAATTTAGCCTTCACTTATTTTCAATTACTTTATTTAGTGGGGAGGATAGAGTTTCTGGGAACTCTTGCTTTTTCATGGGAGTTGATTTTTTAGAGAGAGGGATCGAGAGCACGTGTGCTGTGGCAGGGGGTAGGTACAGAGGAAGAGGGAGAGAGAATTATTTTTTTTTTTTAAGATTTCATTTATTTATTTGACAGAGATCACAAGTAGGCAGAGAGGCAGGCAGAGAGAGGGGGAAGCAGCCTCCCTGCTGAGCAGAGAGCCCGATGTGGGGCTCTATCTTAGGACCCTGGGATCTTGACCTGAGCTGAAAGCAGAGACTTTAACCCACTGAGCCACCCAGGCTCCGGGGAAGAGAGAATCTTAAGCAGGTTCCGTTTTCAGTGTAGAGCCAGGATGCAGCACTTGATCTCATATTCCTGAGATCATGACCTGAGCTGAAATTAAAAGTCAAATGCTTCACCAACTGAGCCACCCAGGCATCCCATAGGAGTTGATTTTTAATTTTTAGTTGTATTTTTTATTTACTTGTAACCTGTTGAATCTCTGAGATAAAACTTTTACATGTCTTCTGTTTCCTCCACTAGCAGTATAGGAAGATTTGATCTTACTGTACTTGGTATATCCATCATGCTTCTAGTTTTTTCTCATGTTTGATTTTTCATTGTGGTTATAGCTTTGTATTATGATCCAGATTGTATGGTATTGGTCATTTCTTGGTATTCTCCCAGCCCATGTGAATCCCTGTTATTCTGGCTTTGGTATATTTAGTTAGCTAACGACTTTCTCCTTTAGGGTATGTGGGTAGTTTGTCCTCTTACACATGTTTCCTGTCCCTCAGGGGATAATATTCCCGTTTTCACAGTTATACTGCCCAAGTGTCAGAAATCCCACAGTATAGAGTGCTTGCTGGAGGCCTTAACCATGCAGCTGTTCTTCTATGGTTTTTTTTCCTGGGTAACTGCCCAGGACACACTTCTCGCAATCCTCCTTGCTAAGAAAACTTACTCTTTTTGGAGATCCCACTTTGTTTATTTTGTGTATTTGGTTCCTCAGATGTGTTGTGGTTTGTTGTCATCCCTTCCCTTCCCCCCTTTCACTTCGGATTCTCAACCAATTCCATTCTGTGTTGTTATCTGTAGATATACTCTTCTCTGGTACTGCTACCGATTTTTCGGTAATATTTCTTTCACGTTTAAAAGTTTAGAATAATGACAAATATACAGAAAAGTTGAAAGCATAGTAACAAAAACCTTTCTTGTCCCTGACACATATGACAGTATGTTGCCCACCTGATCGATACTCCATTACCCCCAAATACTTTTTTATTTTATTACCTACAAACAGGGACATAATCCTATGTAATGACTTTATAACTGTCAAAATTAGGAAGTTAACAAAGACTACATTCCCCACATCTAGATCTTACCAGTGTCCCCCATGTCTTTTAGAGCAAAAAGACCCACATGACAATCTTACATTACATTTAGTTGTCATGTCTTTAGTCTCTTTTAATCTGGAACAGTTTCTGTGTTTACTTTCAAGGACTTGACTCTTTTCAAGATTATAGATCTAGTTATTTTGTAGAATATCCCTTAATTCTATTTCTGTGATAGTTGTTATGATTAGATCTTTGATTAGATTTTGTGATTAGATTTAGATTTTTATGATTAGGTCTTTGGCAGGGTTATCATGGAAGTGATGTTGCATTCTTCTCATTGCGTCTTATCAGGTCATAGTCAATTTCAGTTGTCCCATTACTGATGAGAGTCATTGATTATGCGATTATGGTTGTAACTACCAGATACCTCCTATGTCAGGGTATTCTTTCCTCACTTGCAATTAATAAATATTTTGGGGGTAGGTACTTTGGAACTATGTAAACATTTTCTTTCTTATTACTTTTTTAAAAGATTTTATTTATTTATTTGACAGACAGAGATCACAAGTAGGCAGAGAGGCAGGCAGAGAGAGAGGAGGATGCAGGCTCCCTGCCGGGCAGAGAGCCCAATGCGTGGCTCCATCCCAGGACCCTGGAATCATGACCTGAGCCGAGGGCAGAGGCTTTAACCCACTGAGCCACCCAGGCGCCCCTTCTTTATTTTTAACTTACTCATTTATTTACATCACCATAAACTATTATCGTCACTGGGTTATAATCCATTATCATTTGTTTTGATACTCAGATGTTCTGGATTTGGGTAGTGAGAACCCCTTCTAGCTGGCTTAATTTCTTCTTTCTTTTTTATACAGTTCTTCCTCCTTGAGCACTTCTTGTATCCAGCACAATATGGTGTTCTAGAGTTACCATTAAACTTGCTCCGGTAATTTTTAGTGGAAAATGGTATTTAGAAGCCAAGATCTGGGCACTTCTTGTCTTTGTTGCTTCTTGGAGTATTGCTGCTCCCAGGCCGCCTTAAGTGCATTAAGCTAGGGGATATTTTTATCTGCCCACACGTACACATTCACATTTATGAATATATTTCAGTAAATATAGGATGGTTTCTCAGTGATACATTTCATTGTAATTCAGTACCACAGGGTTCATTCTCATGTTGTCCCTTTCCATAGTTGTAATTTCTCTCTGATAGTGAGAACTAGTTTTGTTTATATACTTTTTTTTGTTGAGGGAGATGTGGTAACATGTTTTCAGAGAGACATTTTCAGACAGAAGTCAAGTCCCTGTAGTCAAATTAATTTTCAAAGTATTTCTAAAGGGATATAATTCTAAAGTATAACGTTTGGTACAGTACATTTAGGTGAAATATTTCATTCCTTGGTAATCACACGTTACTGTGTGAAAGGTGGATGGAAAGAATCATATTCTTATTGTCTACATTGGCTGCATCCTTATGGAGGTAATGTTGAAGCTCAATTTTAGTTGAGTGCAGTAATTTTGATATAACTATGCTTTCTGCATTGAGGTTATATTGTTTGTAAGACTCCAAAGTTTGGCATACATATCTATCTTTCTGATAATGATGTCCTTGGAATTTCAAACCTTAGACTAAATCTAGAGTCTGGATTGGATGACGGGGCAGGGATGAAGTGGTTTCATTTGTATTAGGTGTAAATGTAAGAAACCTATAATCTCCCTGCCAAGGCTATTACTTAGCCTAGGAAAGAATTGGTTTAACTTCCCCATCCTTAGAGATTTTGAAGTGATTTAAGAAGTGTACTGGCATGGCATCTGGGCGGCTCAGTCAGTTAAGCATCTGCCTTCAGCTCAGGTCATGAGTCCTGGGTTTAAGCCCCACATTGGGCTCCCTGCTCAGCGGGGAGCCTGCTTCTCCTTCTCCCTCTGTCTGCTGCTCTGCCTACTTGTGCTCTCTCTGTCAAATCAATAAATACAATCTAAAAAAAAAAAAAAGAAGAAGTAGTAGTAGTAGTAGTAGTAGTATACTGGCATTTCTTTTTGTGATTAGAATTAAGATTTGCTTTCAGTCTTCTAGGAAAAGATAAGGATCCTGGAAGCAGCAAATGGATTCTTTGGGTGCCCTGTTAATCTTTGAGGATTTCAAAAGATTTTGTTCATTATCCTGGGACTAACTGAAGAATAAGAGAGACCGTGAATAGTAGATGCATTTTGATTTGCCAGAGATACTTGATATCAACCTAGTGTCTTGTCTGCTCTTGTGAAAATGATCCCCAAGCCAGAAACCCTGGGAGTCTTCCTGACCTTAGTTACTAAAGTCAGTACTACTTCTATCAGTTCTTTCTTTTAGGTATCTGTAGACCAAGTTATTTTAGGGTAGGCTAGGAAGGCTAGATAAGGTACAAGCAGTGAGAGGGTTTGATAGGCAAAGGGCTAAAACAATTACGTTATTTTTTTTTCTGATTATAAATATTCAATACAGAAATATATAGCAAATGAAAAATTTTTCCATAATCACATCTCCCAGATATTCTGTTATTAGTGTGTTCTGTATTTTTATGAATACTTCAGTGTGTATTCCATCATTTCACTGTTCATGTATATAATATTTTTAAATAGAAATATAAGTATTTTTAAATAAAAATGGGAGATGTTTCAATTATATATATATCAATTATATATTTAGAGATCTAGTAGGTATGTATATGTGTTAATTAGCATTATGGTTGTTACACATACAGTACTGTACAGAATATATGTTTATTCTCTATTTTTTTGCACATAAATGTTTGCACTTTTATTTGCTTTTTTCCTGCTGGATATTATTTGCTATGTATGTAATTCTAGTTGATTGATAGAAGCAAATTCCCTCTGAAGATATTGTATCAATTTACACTTTCACAAATAATATGTAAGCAGACCTTTCTAAGTGCATTCTTGAACAAATTGGATATTAGCTGTCTTAAAATAGTTGTGCAAATCTGAGACAGGTAGTAAAGTATAATAGATAAGAACATAAGCTTTGGAGTCAGCGTGCCTAGATTTATTTATTTATTTATTTATTTATTTTAAAAAGATTTTATTTATTTATTTGACAGAGCTCACAAGTAGGCAGAGAGGCAGGCAGAGAGAGAGAGGAGGAAGCAGGCTCCCTGCTGAGCAGAGAGCTTGATGGGGGGCTCGATCCCAGGACCCTGGGATCACGACCTGAGCCAAAGGCAGAGGCTTTAACCCACTGAGCCACCCAGGCGCCCCAGAATGCCTAAATTTAAATCTGCTGCTCACTAACTGACGTTGGCAAGTTCATTGTGAGAATTATTTTAAGAATATCACATTTTTGGGGCGCCTGGGTGGCTCAGTGGGTTAAGCCTCTGCCTTCAGCTCAGGTCATGATCTCAGGGTCCTGGGATCGGGCCCCACATCGGGCTCTCTGCTGAGCGGGGAGTCTGATTCCCCCTCTCTCTCTCTGCCTGCCTCTCTGCCTACTTGTGATCTCTCTCTCTGTGTCAAATAAATAAAATCTTAAAAAAAAAAGAATATCCCATATTTGTATGCCGTTTGTGTTTCTCATGGATTTAATTGGTTTATTGCTTATATGCTATTGGGTTATATAGAAGTTTAAATTTTTTTTTCTAATTTTTTATTTTTTTATAAACATATAATGTATTTTTATCCCCAGGATTACATGTCTGTTAATTGCCAGGTTTACACATAGAAGTTTAAATTTTTATATAGTCGGGCACCTGTGTGGCTTAATGGGTTAAGCTGCTGCCTTCAGCTCAGGTCATGATCTCAGGGTCCTGGGATCAAGTCCCAAATCAGGCTTTCTGCTCGGCGGGGAGCCTGCTTCCCTCTCTCTCTCTTACTGCCTCTCTGCTTACTTGTGATCTCTCTCTGTCAAATAAATAAATAAAATCTTTAAAAAAAAATTTTTTTTTATATAGTCAAATTAATCATCTTTATGCATTTGTGGGTATAATGATATTCTTGGAAAGGATTTGTGCTAAGATTATAAATATAACCTAAGTTTTTGGCTTAAGTAGTGAAACAATCATCTGGATTTATTCTTAAGATATTAAGATAATATTACCATTTGTTGGGTAAGTCTTTTTACCTGTAAAATTCTATCTTTATCAATAGTATATTCCCAAATATACTTAATTAATGTCAAGATTTTTGTTTTTGTTATGGTGATACTATATTGTCTTGATTTTTTTTCCTTCATTATGGTATGCTTAATACCTGAAAGTTTTGGATTATCGGGGTGCCTGGATGGCTCAGTCATTAGGCGTCTGTCTGCCTTTGGCTCAGGTCATGATCCCAGAGTCATGGGATTGAACTCACCCTGGGATCCCTGCTTGCCAGAAAGCCTGCTTCTCCCTCTCCCACTGCCCCTGCTTGCTTGTGTTCCCTCTCTTGCAGTTTGTGTGTGTGTCTCTCTGTCAAATAAATTAAAAAAAAAAAAAAAAAAAAAAAAAAAAAAAAAAAAAAAAAAAAAAAAGCTTTGTCTTATCACCTTTTTTTGTTTTTAAAGATTTATTTTTTACTTTTTATTTTTTATTTGGGAGAGAGAGCTTGCATGCATATGCTTGCAGGGGGGAGGGGCAGAGGGAGAGAGAATCCCCAGCAGACATGATGCTGAACATGGAGCCCGACCTGGGGCTTGACCTAACCATCCTAAGATCATGACCTGAGCCAAAATCAAGATTCAGTTGCTTAGAAAACTGAGCCACCCAGGCACCACTATCAGTCTGCTTTAAAAAGAATTTTCCAGATGGACTTGAGTCATTGTAAGTTCTAAATGCTTCTTGCTACGTTGATGGAGATTTGCTTCTTGGCCTTTTGGCTAAGGTCAAGTATGGTTCTTGATTGAGAGTGCTTTGAGTTCATAGATTACTTAGGAAGTAATTGATACCTCTAAAATAGCATATGTCTTTATAGGAAGGTGAGTTTTCCATTTATTTAATAGTTTATGCCTTTCAGTGGTGTTTATGATTTTCTTGCTGTCAAATCCATATTTCTTATTAGTATGCATTTTTTATTTTTTTTTAAGATTTTATTTATTTATTTGACAGAAGGAAATCACAAGAAGGCAGAGAGAGAGAGGGGGAAGCAGGCTCCCCGCTGAGCAGAGAGCCCAACACGGGGCTCGATCCCAGGACCCTGAAATCATGACCTGAGCCGAAGTCAGAGGTTTCAACCCACTAACCCACCCAGATGCCCTAGTATGCATTAAAAAAAAAAAAAATATTTTATTTATTTGACATAGAGAGCACAAGTAAGGGGAGCGGTAGGCAGAGGGAGAGGGAGAAGCAAAGAGCCCAATTCGGGATTTGATCCCAGGGACCCTGGGATCATGACCTGAGCTGAAGGCAGACACTTAATCCACTGAGCCACCCAGGTGCCCCTAGTATGCATATTTCTTATAATTATAAAGAAATGTGTATATTTTTTGCTGTGTTTATTTCCACAAAGTTAATAGAGGGAGGGTGAGAGCTATTGCTGTTGTGAATGGATTTCATTAATTGTATTCTTATCTGGATATAAAATAGAGGAAGGAGATTGATTTTTCATATGTATCACCTACTGTATTCTGAATACTTGAAAAAATTGCTAATAGATTTTTAGTCATATACTTAGATCTAGGCATATAACTTACTGCACCTGTCAAAGTACTATTTATTTTTAACTGAATAATAAATAATTAAATAATATATTCTAACATTTAACCCATCTTTTTAACTACAAAAATTTTTTGAAGTTTTTATTTAAATACCAGTTGGTTAATATACAGTGTACTCTTAGTTTTAGGTATATAATATGGAGACTCAGCACTTCCGTACATCACCCTGTGCTCATCATAGCAAGTGTACTCCTGAATCCCCATCACCTGTTTCACCCATCTGCCCCTACCCTAACCTCCCTGCAGAATTCTTCCCTCACTTGCCTTACATTGTTTGAGACCATCCGCTACTGTTAGGGTAGCAATGTGATTAATTTAGTCTTCATTAGTGGGATAGGTAATTTTTATTGCTGCCCAAGACCTTCCATTTAATCAGACTGTATTTGCTTTCTTTAGCATTGTTTGGCTGTAGGAATGGAAAGGACAAAATGTAATTTGCTAAACTGAGTGCGACATGTTAGAGAAATAAAAATCCTTGGGTTGATAGAAGTTGGTATCTTTTACTGTAGTTCTGCCCCTTAATTGCCTCTTGAGGGTATTTTCTTTTTTTTTTTTTCCCCATTTTAAATTTTTATCCCCAGGGGTACATGTCTGTGAATCGCCAGGTTTACACACTTCACAGCACTAACCATAGCACATACCCTCCCCAATGTCCATTACCCCACCCACCTTTCCCGACCCCCTCCCCCCAGCAACCCTCAGTTTGTTTTGTGAGATTAAGAGTCACTTATGGTTTGTCTCCCTCCCAATCCCATCTTCTTTCT
>PISX010028527.1:0-21408 GCA_004024625.1 Mellivora capensis | reverse complement strand
GGGGAGCCAGGTGGTGGGTATTGTGGAGGGCACGCATTGCATGGAGCACTGGGTGTGGTGTAAAACTATGAACTCTGTTACGCTGAAAAGAAATAAAAAAAATATATATATGAAAAAAAAATACCAACAGCATTTTTTTATAGAACTAGAACAAAGAATTTTAAAATTTGTATGGAACCATGAAAGACCCTAAATATCTTAAGATGGAGGTATCACAATTCCACGTTTCAAGTTATATAACAAAGCTGTAATAATGAAAAAAGTTTGCTATTGACAAAAAAAAATAGGTACATAGATCAATGGAACAGAATCGAAAACCCGGAAATGAAACCACTATTATATGACCAGTTGTTGAGAAAGGAAGAAAGAATATCCACTGAAAAAGACTATATCTTCAACAAATGGTTTTGGAATAACTGAACAACAATATGTAAAACAATGAAACTGGGCCACTTTCTTACTCGATAAACAAAAATAAATTGAAAATGGATTAAAGACCAAAATGTGAGACCTGAAACCATAGCAATCTTAGAAGAGAGTATAGGCTGTAACTTCTCTTGCATCACTCATAGCAACATTTTTCTAGATCTGCCTCCTGAGGCAAGGTAAAGAAAAACAAAAATAAACTATTGGGACTACATCAAAATAAGTTTTCTGCCTAATGAAGAAAGCAATCAACAGAACTAAAAGGCAACCTAGTAAATGGGAGAATATATTTGCAAAGGACATATCTGATAAAGGGTTAGTATCTAAAATATACAAATAACTGATATTACTCAAGATTCAAATATTCAAATAATCTAATTTGAAAATGGGCAGAAGACATGAACAAACATTTCTGCAATGAAGACATATAAATGGCCAACAGACACAAGAAAGATGCTTAATATCACTCATTGTCAGAGAAATGCAAATCAAAAGTACAATGAGAAATCACCTCCACCTGTCAGAATGAGTAAAATTAACAACACAAGAAACAAGAGGTGTTAGTGAGGGTGTGGAGAAAAAAGAACCTGCTGGCACTGTTGGTGGAAATGCAAACTGGTACAGCCACTTTGGAAAACAGTACAGAGGTTCCTCAAAAACTGAAAAGTGGAACTACCATATGATTCAGTAATTGAATTACTCATTGTTTACCGCCAAAATGCAAAAACACTAAAGGGGTTCATGTTCAAAAGGATTGTTTACCCAATGTTTATAAGAGCATTATTTACAACAGCCAAACTATGCTAGCATCGCAAATATCCATTGGTAGATAAATGGATAAAGACGAAGTGGTCTATATAATATAATATTATTCAGGCATAAAAATGAATGAAATCTTGCAATTTACAGTGACATAGATGAATCCATGGTGTATAATGTTATGCAAAATAAGTCAGGCAGAGAAGGGCAAATACCATATGTTTTCACTAATATGCAGAATTTAAGAAACAAAATTAATGAACAAGAGGGAAAATAAGAGACAAACCAAGAAACAGACTCTACTATAGAGATCAAACTAATGGTTGCCAGGGAAGAAGTGGGTGGTGGGAATGGGTGAAATAGGTGATTAGTATTAAGGAGGTCACTGGTCATGATGAGCACTGGGTTGTGTATGGAATTGTTGAATCACTATATGGTACACCTGAAACTAATGTAACACTGTATGTTAACTCTACTGGAATTGAAATTAAAAAAATTAATAAAAATAGTAAATGTCATAGGAGCAAAGGCACAGGGGAGAGTCTAATAGATTGGAATATGTATGTGTGTGGATGAAATTTGTGGTAGTGGAGAATGTGAGAAAATTTGGTCTCAGGTTAAATACATAGTGAGCTAACAACAAAGGCATTCTAGAAAGCATTTTATTACTAGATTGCAATGGACTCTCAGATCAAGGCATCATTACAAATTTATACAAATTATGTAAAAATGTACATGTTTAAAGCATAATTCATTCAGCACTTTAAATGCTGCCCCAAAAATGAGATAGCTTCCAATAAAAAGTATATTTATAAAATCCTTTATTGGTTATGCTCAAGGATAATAATTTTAAAAAGTAGTACTAGTAAAAGTGGTCACTAATTGTTTTATTTAATCACAATATTTATTTTTTAAAGATTTTTTATTTATTTGATGAGAGAGAGAGAGATCACAAGTAGGCAGAGAAGCAGGCAGAGAGAGAGGAGGAAGCAGGCTCCCTGCTGAGCAGAGAGCCTGATGCGGGGCTCTATCCCAGGACCCGGAGATCATGACCTGAGCTGAAGGCAGAGGTTTAACCCACTGAGCCACCCAGGTACCCCTTTAATCACAATATTTAAAATAAGAGTCCAAAATGTCTCCACAAACCTCTCCGCACAAAAAAAAAAAAGAGCAACTTGAAGATAAGGTATATATTTAAATATTAATTTCAATACAGCTTTTTTTAGTATCCAAATTTACATTTCAAACATACTATTCATCTTTCTTACTCATCCAAACATGGGAACAGAGTTCTATAGAGCTTCCTGAGATAAACCATATGTTTCTCTTTATATTAGCTCAATTCAAATTCTATTCCTTTCTTTCAAAACTGTGGCTGTTCAGTTTCCTTCCTCCTCATTGGTACAATGAAATAACATTATGACTTAAACTCTGAGAGTAGGCACTTACTTAAAAAATATTTTAAAAGCTTGTAGGATTTGGGGGATGGGGAGAGCACTGAGAATACTAAAAGTTTTTGATCACCATAATTTTACATGGAAGTCTGGGGGAAAATTTTCCAATATCTTATCAATATATTGATAATATATTTCTCTCTGGGGGGTGCCAGGGTTACTCAGCTGGTTAAGCAGCTGCCTTCAGCTCAGGTCATGATTCCTGGGTCCTGGGATGGAGCCTCACATCAGGGTCCCTGTTCAGTGGGGAACCTGCTTCTCCCTCTTCCGCTCCTCCTGCTTTTACTCTCTTTCCCTCTCTCTCTCTGTTAAATAAATAAATAAAATACTTAAATATATGTATCTATATATATTTAAATACTATATATATAGATGCATATATATATATATATATATATATATATATATATATATATAGGCACCTGGGTGGCTCAGTCAGTTAAGCATCTGTCTTTCTGTCTTTAGCTCAGGTCATGATCCTGGAGTACTGGGACTGAGACAAGTGTGGGGCTCCCTGCTAAGGGGAAGGCCTGCATCACCCTCTCCCTCTGCCCCTCTCCATGTTCATTCTCTATCTCTCTCTCTTTCTCCCTCTCGTTCTTGTTGATTCTCACAAATAAATAAGTAAAATATTAAAAAAAATATATAGTCCTCTTTCTTGGCATGAAGTGAGGTGACCAAATTTAGGTGAGAATTGGGTAGGATTCCCTACCGTTTTATTGACTTGGTTTTGTTGCAGATAGTCTGCCTTTGCATGACACCTGGGATTTTGTAGCCCACATCTGAATGAATTCTGTCAGGAGGTTGAGGACTTGATCCAAGAGAGAATATGGTATGAATTCAGTTGGAAAGGAAGATGATTGATTGACTTACTGACCAAAAATATGTATAGCTAACCATTGAACAATACTGTAGATAGGGATACAATTCCCCCACACAGCTAAAAATCTACATATAACTTTTGACTTTCCCAAAATTTAACTGACTGGAAGCCTTAATAATATATAAATAATCAATTAACACATATTTTGTATATGTCTCATTACTGTATTCTTACAATAAAGTAAGCTAGAAAAAAGAAAATGTTAAGAAAATTATAAGGAAAAAAAAAGAAAGGGATGCCTGGGTGGCTCAGTGGGTTAAAGCCTCTGCCTTCAGCTCAGGTCATGATCTCAGGGTCCTGGGATCAAGCCCCGCATTGGGCTCTCTGCTCATCGGGGAGCATGCTTCCTCCTCTCTCTGCCTGCCTTCCTGCCTACTTGTGATCTCTGTCAAATAAATGAATAAAATCTTTAAAAAAAATAAAGGAAAAAAAGAAAATTATAAGGAAGAGAAAATAAATTTAGAGTACTCTATGTATATTTATTGGGGAAAAATCCACATATAAGTACACCATGCAATTCAGACTCATTATATATTTTTAGTAAATATTATAAATATATGTATTTGAATAATTTTGAATAAATCAAAAGTCAAGATGGAAACAAAAATAAAGAATAGTAATTTGAAAAATGATTTAAATGTGGTATTTAGATTTCACCTTTCTATGTCTAAATTTCTAGTCTCTTTCCTCTTTTGGTTCTCAGTTTCTTCATTTTTTTATTATTATGTTCAATTAGCCAACATATAGTACACCATTAGTTCTTGAGGTAGTGTTCAAGGATTCATTAGTTGCATATAACATCCAGTGCTCATCACCACACATGTCTTCCTTAATACCCATCACCTGGTTACCCCATCCCCCCACCCCCTCCCTTCCATAACCCTCTGTTTCTTTCCCAGAGTCCAGAGTCTTTCACCGTTTGTCTCCCTCTCTTGTTTCTTCCCATTCCAATGATATTTCCAGTTAAAAAAAAATTGATGATGAAGTTTTACGTTTGGGTCAAAAATACCCAAGGTTCAGAGCACTGGTTCTAAATTGGGGATTATTCAGGAAATACTTGTAAATATCTGGAGATCTATTTGACTGTCACAACTGGGAGATGGGTGCCCCTGGCATCAAACAGATAGAGGCTAGAGATGCTGCTAAACTTCCTGCAATACACAGGATAGCCCCTTACAACAAAGAATTATCCAATTCCAAATAACAATAATGCCCAGTTGTAGAAAACTGGTTTAGTGTATCTTGACAAATACCTTCAACTTTTGCTCTCCCCCACTTTAATATATCTTGGCCACATGGGTGATTTTCAGGTACTAAAGTATTCCCAAAATAAGTTCATAGTCTAGTATCTCAGCATTCACCTGGGGCATTTAACTGAAATCTACCAAGTCAAAAATCTTAGCTCTTTTTTTGTTTTGTTTTTATTTACATTCCAGCTGGTTAACACACAGTTTAATATTAGTTTCACATATACAATTCAATAATTCAACACTTACATACAACACCTGGTTCTGATCACAAGTGCATCCTTAATCCCTATTATTTTCTTTCTTTTTTGAAGATTTTTAAAAATTTTTAAAGATTTATTTATTTATTTACTTAAATGAGAGAGAGATAGCATGAGCAGAGGGAAGGGCAAGGGGAAAGGGAGAGAGAGAAACCTCCAGCAGGGAGCAGACTCCCTGCTGAGCTTGAAGCCCTATTGGAATATATATATATGTATATATATATATACATATATATATATTTGGAATTTTGTAGCCCACGTCTGAATGAATTCTGTCAGGAGGTTGAGGACTTGATCCAAGAGAGAATATGGTATGAATTCAGTTGGAAAGGAAGATGATTGATTGACTTATTATATATATATATATATATATATATATATATATATATATTCTTTGTCCAATCATCAGAGGATGAACATTTGATCTATTTCCTTAATTTAGCTATTATAGATAATGTTGTTATAATGCTATAAACAAGAGGGTGCGTGTATACCTTCAAATTCGTGTTTTTGTGTTCTTTGGGTAAATACCAAGTAGTGCAATTGCTGGATCAAAGGTAAGTTCTATTTTTCACTTTTTGAGGAACCTCCATACCGTTCTCCAGAGTGGGTCTACCAGTTTGCATTTCCACCAACAGTACAAGAGGTTCCCCTTTCATCACATCTTCATCAACACCTGTTGTTTCTTGTGTCATTATTGTTAGCCATTCTGACTAGTGTGAATAGCCATTCTGACCATATCTCATGGAAGCTTTGATTTGTGTTACCATGATGCTGAGTGATGCTGAGCATCTTTTCATGTGTGTGTTTGTCTAGCTATATGTCTACTTTGGAAAAATGTCTATTCTTGTCCTTTACCCAATTTTTAATTGGATTATTGGAGGGTTGTGGGTGTTGAGTTTTGTAAGTTCTTTATAGATTTTGAATATTAACCCTTAATCAGATATGTCATTTGCAAGTATATTCTTGATTCCATAGGTTGCCTTTTAGTTTTGCTGATTATTTCCTCCACTTTGCAGAAGATTTTCATTTTGATGAAGTCCCAGTAGTTTATTTTTGCTTTTGTTTCCCTTTCCTCAGCAGACATATCTACTAAGAAGTTGCTAGGGTTCATGTCAAAGAAATTACTGCTGTTCTCCTCTAGAATTTTAATGGTTTCTGGTCTTACATTTAGGTCTTTAATCCATTTTGAATTAATATGTGTGTATGGTGTAAGGAAGTGGTCCATGTTCATTCTTTTGCATGTTGCTATCCAGTTTTCCAACACCATTTGTTGAAGAGACTTTATTCCACTGGATATTCTTTTCAGCTTTGTTGTAGACTAATTGACCATATGTGCTGTGCATTTACTTCTGGGCTTTCTGTTCCATTCTACTGATCTATGTGTCTATTTTTGTGACAATACCATGCTGTGTTGATCACTGTGTTGAGCTTTGTAACAACATGAAATACAGAATTGTAATGTCTCCACTTTGTTTTTCTTTTTCAAGGTTGCTTTGACTATCTGTGGTCTTCTATGGTTCCATAAAATTTTAGAATAGTTTCTCCTGACACTCTGAAAAATACTGTTAGTGTTTTGATAAGGATTGCATTAAATGTGTAGATTGCTTTGAGTAATACAGACATTTTAACTTCTAATCCATGAGCATGGAATATCTTTCCATTTATTTGTGTCATCTTCAGTTTCTTTTGTCAGTGTTTTGTACTTTTCAGAGTAGAGCTATTTTACCTTTTTGGTTAGGTTTATTCCTATGTATCTTATGATTATTGGTGAAATTGTAAATGGACTTTATTCCTTGATTTCCACTTCTGCTGCTACATTACTGATGTAGAAAAATGCAACAGATTTTGTGCGTTTGATTTTGCATCTACAACTTGACTGAATTTGTGTAGCAGTTCTAGCAATTTTTTGGTGGAGCCTTTCAGGTTTTCTATATAGAGTAACATGTCATCTACACATGGTGAAGTTTTACTTTCTCCTTGCAGATTTGCATGATTTTATTTCTTTTTGTTAACTGAACCTATGACTAGGAATTCCAATACTATAGTAAATAACAGTGGTAAGCATGGACATCTTTGTCTTGTTCCTGACCATACAGGAAAGATACAGGAAAGACTCTCAGTGTTTCCTAATTGAGGATGAATTCACCTGTGGGTTTTTCATATATTGCCTTTATTGTGTTGAGATGTGTTCACTCCTTTTTTGAGATTTTTTTTCTTTTAAGATTTTATTTATTCACTTGAGAGAGAGAGAGTGGACAAGCAGGGGGAGTGGCAGAGGGACAAAGAGAAGCAGGCTCCCCACTGAGCAGGAAGCCCTAGTGCAGTACTCAATCCCAGGACCCTGGGACCATGACCTGAGCTGAAGGCAGAAGCTTAACCAACTGAGAAACCCAGATGATCCTTATTTTGAGGGTTCTGCCATGAATGGATGTTGTACTCTGTCAAATGCTTTTTTTTTTTGCATCTATTAAAAGGCTCGTATAGTTCTTATCTTTTATTAATATGGTATATTATGTTGATTGATTTGTAAATATTGATTCAACCCAGGAATAAATCCCAACTGATCTTGGTGAATTACTCTTTTACTGTATTGTTGGATTCAATTCAATTCAATTCACAATTCACTAGTATCTTTTTGAGAAATTTTTTATCCATGTTCATCAGGGATATTGGCCTATAATCTCCTTTTTAGTGGTGGACTTTTTCTGGTTTGGGAATCAAGTTAATGTTGGCCTCATAAAAAGAATTTACAAGTTCTTCTTCCTTTTCTATTTTTTGGAATAGTTTAGAAGAATTAATATTAACTCTTCTTTAAATGTTTGGTTGAATTCACCTGTGAAGCCATCTGGCCTTGGAATTTTGCTTTTTGGGAGTTTTCCGATTAGTGATTCATTTTCTTTTTCTTTTTTTTAAATTAATTTATTTATTTTTATTTCTTTTCAGTGTAACAGTATTCATTGTTTCCGCACCACACCCAGTGCTCCATGCAATACGTGCCCTCACTAAAACCCACCACAAGGCTCCCCTAACATCCAACCCACGCCACTTCAAAACCCCTCAGGTTGTTTTCAGAGTCCATAGTCTCTCATGGCTAAACTCCCCCTCCAATTTCCCTCCACTCCCCACTCCTCTCCATCTCCCCATGTCCTCCATGTTATTTGTTATGCTCCGCAAAAAAGTGAAACCATATGATAATTGACTCTCTCTGCTTGAATTATTTCACTCAGCATAATCTCTTCCAGTCCCATCCATGTTGCTACAAAAGTTGGGTATTCATCCTTTCTGATGGAGGCATAATACTCCATAGTGTATATGGACCACATCTTCCTTATCCACTCATCCGTTGAAGGGCATCATGGTTCTTTCCACAGTTTGGCGACCGTGGCCATTGCTGCTATAAACATTGGGGTACAGATGGCCCTTCTTTTCACCACATCTGTATCTTTGGGGTAAATACCCAGTAGCGCAATTGCAGGGTCATAGGGAAAAACTATTTTTAATTTCTTGAGGAATGTCCACACTGTTCTCCAAAGTGGCTGCACCAACTCGCATTCCCAGCAACAGTGTAAGAGGGTTCCCCTTTCTCCACATCCTCTCCAACACACGTTGTTTCCTGTCTTGCTGATTTTGGCCATTCTAACTGGTGTGAGGTGGTATCTCAATGTGGTTTTAATTTGAATCTCCCTGATGGCTAGTGATGATGAACATTTTTTCATGTGTCTGATAGCCATTTGTATATGTTCATTGGAGAAGTGTCTGTCCATGTCTTCTGCCCATTTTTTGATATGATTGTCTGTTTTGTATGTGCTGAGTTTGAGAAGTTCTTTATAGATCCTGGATATCAACCTTTTGTCTGTACTGTCATTTGCAAATATCTTCTCCCATTCCGTGGGTTGCCTCTTTGTATTGTTGACTGTTTCCTTTGCTGTGCAGAAGCTTTTGATCTTGATGAAGTCCTTAGAGTTCATTTTCGCTTTTGTTTCCTTTGCCTTTGGAGACATATCTTGAAAGAAGTTGCTGTGGCTGATATCAAAGAGGTTACTGCCTATGTTCTCTTCTAGGATTCTGATGGATTCCTGTCTCACGTTGAGGTCTTTTATCTATTTCGAGTTTATCTTTGTGTATGGTGTAAGAGAGTGTCGAGTTTCATTCTTCTACATATAGCTGTCCAATTTTCCCAGCACCATTTATTGAAGAGACTGTCTTTTTTCCATTGTATATTTTTTCCTACTTTGTCGAAGATTATTTAACAATAGAGTTGAGGGTCCATATCTGGGCTCTCTACTCTGTTCCACTGGTCTATGTGTCTGTTCTTATGCCAGTACCATGATGTCTTGGTGATCACAGCTTTGTAGTAAAGCTTGAAATCAGGTAACATGATGCCGCCAGTTTTATTTTTGTTTTACAGCATTTCCTTAGCGATTCGAGGTCTCCTCTGATTCCATACAAATTTTAGGATTGTTTGCTCCAGCTCTTTGAAAAATACCGGTGGAATTTTGATCGGAATGGCATTAAAAGTATAGATTGCTCTAGGCAGTATAGACATTTTAACAATGTTTATTCCTCCGATCCAAGAGCATGGAATGGTCTTCCATCTTTTTGTGTCTTCTTCAATTTCTTTCATGAGTGTTCTGTAGTTCCTCGAGTACAGATCCTTTACCTCTTTGGTTAGGTTTATTCCCAGGTATCTTATGGTTCTTGGTGCTATAGTAAATGGAATGGATTCTCTAATTTCTCTTTCTGTATTTTCATTGTTAGTGAATAAGAAAGCCACTGATTTCTGTACATTGACTTCGTATCCTGCCACATTACTGAATTGCTGTATGAGTTCTAGTAGTTTGGAGGTGGAGTCTTTTGGGTTTTTCCATATAAAGTATCATGTCATCTGCAAAGAGAGAGAGTTTGACTTCTTCATTGCCAATTTGGATACATTTTATTTCTCTTTGTTGTCTGATTGCTGTTTATAGGACTTCTAATACTATGTTGAACAAGAGTGGTGAAAGTAGGCATCCTTGTCATGCTCCTGATCTCAACAAGAAGGCTGTGAGCTTCTTCCCATTGAGGATGATGCTTGCTGTGGCTCTTTCATAGATAGATTTTATGAAGTTCAGAAATGTTCCCTCTATCTCTATACTTTGAAGCGTTTTAATCAGGAACGGATGCTGGATTTTGTTAAATGCTTTTTCGCCATCAATCAAGAGGACCATGTGGTTCTTCTCTCTTCTCTTATTGATTTGTTCTATCACATTGATTGATTTGCGAATGTTGAAACACCCTTGTAACCCAGGGATGAATCCCACCTGGTCATGGTGGATGATCTTTTTAATGTGCTGTTGGATCCTGTTTGCTAGGATCTTGTTGAGAATCTTAGCATCCATATTCATCAGTGATATTGCACTGAAATTCTCCTTTTTGGTGTGCTCTTTGCCTGGTTTGGGTATCAGGGTAATAAATGCTGGCTTCATAAAAAGTGTCTGGAAGTTTTCCTTCTGCTTCAATTTTTTGAAACAGCTTCAGGAGAATAGGTGTTATTTCTTCTTTGAAAGTTTGGTAGAATTCCCCATGGAATCTGTCAGGTCCTGGGCTCTTGTTTTTTGGGAGGTTTGTGATCACTGCTTCAATCTCGTTTCTAGATCTCTGTCTATTCAGATTGTCGATTTATTCCTGGTTCAATTTTGGGAGTTTATAGTTTTCCAGGAATGCATCCATTTCATCTAGGTTGTTTAACTTATTCACATATAACTGTTGATACTAACTTCTGAGGATTGTTTCTACTTCCTTGGTGTTAGTTGTGATCTCTCCCTTTTCATTTGTAATTTTATTAATTTGAGATTTCTCTCTTTTCTTTTGGTTTAGTGTGGCCAATGGTTTATCGATCTTATTGATCCTTTCAAAAAAACAGCTTCTAGTTTCACTGATACGCTCTACTGTATATCTAGTTTCTACCTCATTCATCTCTGCTCTAGTCTTGATTATTTCCCTTCCTTTGTGTGGATTTGATTTGATTTGTTGTTGATTCTCCAGTTCTTTAAGGTATAGAGACAGCAGTTGTATTCTGGATTTTTCAATTTTTTTGAGGGAGGCTTGGATGGCTATGTATTTCCCCCTTAGGACCGCCTTTGCTGTATCCCATAGGTTTTGGACTGACGTGTCTTCATTCTCATTGGTTTCCATGAATTGTTTAAGTTCTTCTTTGATGTCCTGGTTGATCCAAACATTCTTAAGCAAGGTGGTCTTTAGCTTCCAGGTGTTTGAGTTCCTTCCAAGCTTTTCCTTGTGATTGAGCTCCAGTTTCAAAGCACTGTGATCTGATAATATGCAGGGAATAATCTCAGTCTTTTGGTATCAGTTGAGTCCTGATTTGTGACCCAGTATGTGGTCTATCCTGGAAAAGGTTCCATATGCACTTGAGAAGAATGAATATTCTGTTGTTTTAGGGTGGAATGTTCCGTATATATCTATGAGGTCCATATGGACCAATGTGTAATTCAATGCTTTTGTTTCTTTATTGATTTTCTGCATGGATGATCTGTCTATTACTGAGAGAGGCATGTTGAGATCTCCTACTATAAATATATTTATATCGATATGACTATCTTGAATAATAGTTTTCTTATGTAATTGGCTGCTCCCATATTGGGGGCATAAATATTTACAATTGTTAGATCTTCTTGGTGGATAGTTCCTTTAAGAATTATGTAGTGTCCTTCTGTATCTCTGACTACAGTCTTTAGTTTAAAATCTAATTTATCTAATAAGAGAATCGCTACCCCGGCCTTCTTTTGAGGCCCATTGGCATGAAAGATGCTTTTCCATCCCTTCACTTTCAGTCTGAGTGTATCCTTAGGTTCAAAATGGGTGTCTTGTAGACAACATATGGATGGGTCCTGTCGTTTTATCCAATCTGCAACCCTGTGTCATTTTATGGGTGCATTTAAGCCATTCACATTGAGAGTGATTATTGATAGATACCTTTTTTTGACATTGTGTTACCTTTGAAGTCTTTCTTTCTGTATATTGCCTCTATATTTCTGTTCAATGATATTCTTAGGAGTTTTCCTCTTTTATAGAACCCCCCCCTTAATATTTCCTGCAGTGTTGGCTTAGTGGTCGCATACTCTTTTAAGACTTGCTGGTCTTGCAAACTCTATCTCTCCATCCATTTTGCATGTCAGTCTTTCTGGATAAAGTATTCTTGGCTGCATATTCTTCTCATTTAGTGCCCTGAATATATCTTGCCAGCCCTTTCTGGCTTGCCAGGTTACTGTGGACAGGTCTGACGTTATTCTGATGGGCTTTCCTCTGTATGTAAGGAGCTTCTTTGTTCTAGCTGCCTTCAACAGGGCCTGCCTGCAATTATAATTCTTCATTCTTGCTATTAGGTGTCTCGAGGTCTTTTGAGAATCTATAATCTTGGGAGGAAACCGTTCTGCCTTAGTACATGAACGCTGGTTCCTTTCAAGATATTGGGAAAATTTTCTTGGATAACGTGTTCCACTATATCTTCTAGACTTCTTTCTTTCTCCTCCCCTTCAGGGATTCCAATAATTCTGACATTGGAGCGTTTCATGGCATCATTTATTTCCCTGATTCTGTTTTTGTGGCTTCTAATCTGTTTGTTCCAGGCTTCCTCCTGATCCTTTCTCTCTATCTGTTTGTCCTCCAGATCACTAATTCTATCTTCTGTCTCAGTTACCCTAGCTTTTAGAGAATTTAGATTAGATTGGAACTCATTGAGAGCCTTGTGAACATCCTCCCTGGTGGCTTTCAGTTCTGCCCTAACATTGTGAGCATCATCATCCCTGGTGGCTTTCAATTCTGCCCTAATTAATTCCGTTTGGTCATCCATGGCTTTCTCCAACCTAGCTATTGCCTGGATAATTGTTATCCTGAATTCCCTTTCTGACATATTGTCTATGTCAGTAGCCATTAGCTCTGTTGCAGAAGGTCCATCCTCTGAATTTTCTTGTTTTGTTTCTTTTGTTCCTCCTCCTAGTCATTTTGGTGAGAGATGGCTGAACGGATTTAGCTGGATGTATCAACCGTGGTGCAGTCAAGTTGACTCTGGAATGCTTCTGAGCAATCAGGAGTCCCCACCCAAATGAAAGAAAAAACAGAAAAAGAGAGAGAGAGAAAGAGAGACAGGAAAAAAAAAGGGAAGATAAAAGAGAAGGCTCAGCCCAAATGGGCCCCAATGTAAGATTTATGAAATATACAAACAAAAACAGACAAACAAAAAGACTGATAAAAATATATGACAAGAGAAAAAAAATATATATATATATAAAAGCAAAAAAAAAAAAAAAAAAGAACCTCGTGAAAAAGAACCCCAACTATAACATTGTATATGGTATATACTATCAGGATGAACACAAAGTCACAGAAACATTGGCGGGAGAAAAAGATGAGAGAGTGGTTATAAATTCTTAGTGTGGGTGAGGAAGGTTATTTTGATTCTTCCTGGATGTATCTTGATATCTTTGTTAAAGGACTCAACTTTCCTAAGATAAAGGGTGATGATTAAAAATTGGTTTACCTATAGGGGTAGCATTGATTGGGGAAAGGGGATTACCTTGAAGTTTAACTCTATACGAATATTAAAAAATAAAAATACAAAAAAGGAATAAACTAAACTAAACTAAGCTAAAATTTAAAAAATAATTAAAAAATAGAAAAGCAAAAGAAAAACACGTGTATATGGAACAAAAGTTCAGGTCAAAAGGTTAGTATGAAATTTGATGTACTGGACATCTTACTGTGATGGTAAATATGTTAAAAATTGTCTATATATTAAAAAATAATGAACCAGGATAGTGGGAACGACTTAAAAATAAAAGTTGTATCTATGAAGTAGTAGTCGTTGTTATTTTTTTGTATTTTTTTTCTTTTTTCTCCCCCTGGTTGGTTTTCTGGGGGAGGGGCGGGCTATGTGGATTTTCAGGCAATGTTCCCTGAGTTAAGTCCTCCTGCCCCCCTCAAGGGGGTGGGCTCTGAGGAAACCGGTTTTTCAGGCTTTTGTTCTCTGGAGGTTTTTATGTTTGTTCTTTTGTTTTCTCTCCCCTTGGCAGCTCTTGATGGTTTTTGGAGGTTTAGAGGAAAGCAAACCGCACCCAGACCTCCCTCTCAGAGAGAAGCCTCAGTCTGTTCCCCTCTGGGTGCTGCAGAGCACATAAGTTCCCCCTTGGCCGCTGGCAGAGCAAGTTCCGAGTCACAGTCCCTGGGGCACAGGAACTCCTGCTTGTACCCAAAACCACGACAGCAGTGGCTGTCTGGGCAGCTCTGGACTGCCAGAGAGGTTCCAAGCAGCGATCACACACAGATTTTCCCACTGGCCCGGGCTGGGAGTGCCTGGTCTTTCTGGGTCTGAGAGCGCCAAGAGCCGCGCTGGTGCATGCGCGCACCTCTCTCAGGGAAGGTGTGGGGCCGCACGTCTCCTGAGAGCACCGAGAGCGCCCAGAGTGCCGGGCTGGTGCCTGCACGCACTTCTCTCAGGGGAGGGGCACACGCGTCTCAGGCTCTGATAGTACGGCATGGCACTCGCGTGGAAGAGTGCAAAAAGGCTGTGTTTCTGCCGGCTGGCAATGCTCCCAGCCCCTCACGGGACAACAGGCGTTCTCAGGTGTGCTGGCTGATCAGGGACCAAGACCTGGTTTCTCCACCGTCCTCTCTCTGGCTCAGCTCCAGGGGAGGCTGTCCTCGGTACGCACTCTCAGGTGTGCTGGCGGCTCTGGGACCAGGACCTGGTTTCTCCACCGAACTCTCTCTGGCTCAGCGCCAGGTTAGCTGTCCCAAGTCCGGGGACTTAGCCCCTGTCCCTAACCGCCCCTATTCCCTCAATTTCCCCCAGTGATCCTTTGGTCTTTTTGAGTGCTTTCAACCAGACTCCAAGTTAATGCTGGTCCCCAGACGCATGGGACTCTCGTATTGGGGTATTACTTTCCAATGGGTCGCCTCTGGTGGCTCCCTCCGCCCTTTGTTTATCTTCCGATATTAGTCCAATGTTCCCATTCCGCTTTACCTGCCCACTGATGTCTTCTGCCCCCATAGAGATCCAGACGTGTATAATTCTGATCTCAGACTGATTTCATGGGTGATCAGAGTTCTTTGCTAGGTAATCAGCTCACTTTAGGATACAGGATGAAAAGGAGGCTCCTCCTACTTCCCCGCCATCTTGTCTCCCCCCTTCTTTTCCGTGATTCATTTTCTTTATTTGTTATTAGTCTGTTCAAATATTTATTTCTTCCCTTGCCATTTTTGTAGCTCATATGTTTCTAAAAATTCATCCATTTCACTGAGGTTATCCAATTTGCTACGATATAGTTTTTCATAATGTTCTCCTAAAATTGTATTTCTGTTTTATTTGTTGTTATTTCTCCTCTCACATTTGTGATTTTGTTTATTTGGGTCCTTTGTCTTTTCATCTTGATAGATTTGGTAAAGGCTTATCAATTTTATTAATTTTTTTCAGGGAACAAGCTCCTGATTTCATTGACCTATTATTATTTTTTGTTTGTTTGTGTACCATTTATTTCTGTTATAATCTTTATTATCTCTTTCCTTCTCTTGGTTTTAGGTTCCTCTTTTTTTTTAATAGTTCCTTCAAGTGTAAGATTAGGTGGTTTGAGATTTTTCTTGCTTCTTGAGGTAGGCCCGTATTGCTATATACTTCCCTCTTAAGACCACTTTTGTTGCATCCCAAAGATTTGGGGGTCATTGTGTTAACATTTTCATTTGTTTCCATATATTTTTTAATTTTCTACCTTTATTTCCCGGTTGACACACTCATTGTTTAGTACCGTGTTCATTTGTTTAGTAGCTCCACTTATTCGTGGTCTTTCCAAATTTTTTCTTGTGGTTGACTTCACATTTTGTAGTGTTGTTATCAGAAAACATGCATGGTATGATCTCAGTCTTTTTGTATTTGCTGAGGTCTGATTTGTAACCCAGTATGTGATCTATTCTGGAGAATGTCTCAAGTGCACTTAAGAACGTGTATTCTTCTGTTTTAGGATGGAATGTTCCAAATATACCTTATAATTACACTATCTGATCCAGTGTGTCATTCAAAGCCATTGCTTCCTTGTTGATTTTCTGTTTATTTGATCTGTCCATTGATGTAGCAGACTGTTAAAATCCCCATACTATTATTGTATTCTTATCAGTGTGTTCCCTTATGTTTGTCACTATTTTTTTTTCTTTTTTTTTTTATTTCATTTCTTTCGAGCATAACAGAATCCATAGTTTTACAACACACCCAGTGCTCCATGCAATGCGTGCCCTCCATAATACCCACCACCTGACTCCCCCAACCTCCCAGCCCCCGCCCCTTCAAAACCCTCAGGTTGTTTTTCAGAGTCCATAGTCTCTCATGGTTCATCTCCCCCCCAATTTCCCTCAACTCCCTTCTCCTCTCCATCTCCCCATGTCCTCCATGTTATTTGTTATACTCCGCAAATAAGTGAAACCATATGAAAATTGACTCTCTCTGCTTGAATTATTTCACTCAGCATAATCTCTTCCAGTCCCGTCCATGTAGCTACAAAAGTTGGGTATTCATCCTTTCTGATGGAGGCATAATACTCCATAGTGTATATGGACCACATCTTCCTTATCCATTCGTCCTTGGAAGGGCATCTTGGTTCTTTCCACAGTTTGGTGACCGTGGCCATTGCTGCTATAAACATTGGGGTACAGATGGCCCTTCTTTTCACCACATCGGTATCTTTGGGGTAAATACCCAGAAGCGCAGTTGCAGGGTCATAGGGAAGCTCTATTTTTAACTCCTTGAGGAATCTCCACACTGTTCTCCAGAGTGGCTGCACCAACTTGCATTCGCACCAACAGTGTAAGAGGGTTTCCCTTTCTCCACATCCTCTCCAACACATGTTTTTTCCGGTCTTGCTCATTTTGGCCATTCTAACTGGTGTCATATGGTATCTCAATGTGGTTTTTAATTTGAATCTCCCTGATGGCTAGTGATGATGAACATTTTTTCATGTGTCTGATAGCCATTTGTATGTCTTCATTGGAGAAGTGTCTGTTCATATCTTCTGCCCATTTGTTGATATGATTATCTGTTTTGCATGTGTTGAGTTTGAGAAGTTCTTTTTAGATCCTGGATATCAAGCTTTTGTCTGTACTGTCATTTGCAAATATCTTCTCCCATTCCGTGGGCTGCCTCTTTCTTTTGTTGACTGTTGCCTTTGCTGTGCAGAAGCTTTTGATCTTGATGAAGTCCCTAGAGTTCATTTTCACTTTTGTTTCTTTTGCCTTTGGAGACATATCTTGAAAGAAGTTGCTGTGGCTGATATCAAAGAGGTTACTGCCTATTTCTCCTCTAGGATTCTGATGGATTCTTGTCTCACATTGAGGTCCTTTATCCATTTCGAGTATATCTATGTGTACGGTGTAAGAGAATGGTCGAGTTTCATTCTTCTACATATAGCTCTCCAATGTTCCCAGCACCATTTATTGAAGAGACTGTCTTTTTCCACTGTATATTTTTTCCTGCTTTGTCGAAGATTATTTGACCATAGAGTTGAGGGTCCATATCTGGGCTCTCTACTCTGTTCCACAGGTCTATGTGTCTGTTTTTATGCCGGTACCATGCTGTCTTGGTGATCACAGCTTTGTAGTAAAGCTTGAAACCAGGTTAATGAGATGCCACCAGTTTTATTTTTGTTTTTCAATATTTCCTTAGCAATTCGGGCTCTTTTCTGGTTCCATACAAATTTTAGGATTTTTTGCTCCAGCTCTTTGAAAAATACCGGTGGAATTTTGATGGGAATGGCATTAAAAGTATAGATTGCTCTAGGTAGTATAGACATTTTAACAATGTTTATTCTTCCGATCCAAGAACATTGAATGGTCTTCCATCTTTTTATGTCTTCTTCAATTTCTTTCATGAGTGTTCTGTGGTTCCTCGAGTACAGATCCTTTACCTCTTTGGTTAGGTTTATTCCCAGGTATCTTATGGTTCTTGGTGCTATAGTAAATGGAATCGATTCTCTAATTTCCCTATCTGTATTTTCATTGTTAGTGTATAAGAAAGCCACTGATTTCTGTACATTGACTTTGTATCCTGCCATGTTACTGAATTGTTGTATGAGTTTTAGTAGTTTGGGGGTGGAGTCTTTTGGGTTTTCCGTATAAAGTATCATGTCATCTGTGAAGAGCGAAAAGTTTGACTTCTTCCTTGCCAATTTGGATGCCTTTTATTTCTCTTTGTTGTCTGATTGCTGTTGCTGGGACTTCTAATACTATGTTGAACAACACTGGTGAGAGTGGGCATCCTTGTCTTGTTCCTGATCTCGACGGGAAGGCTGTGAGCTTCTTCCCATTGAGGTTGATGTTTGCTGTGGGTCTTTCATAGATAGATTTTATGAAGTTCAGGAATGTTCCCTCTATCCCTATACGTTGAAGCGTTTGAATCAGGAACGGATCTGGATTTTGTCAAATGCTTTTTCTGCATCCATTGAGTGTACCATGTGGTTCTTCTCTCTTCTCTTATTGATTTGTTCTATCACATTGATTGACTTGCGAATGTTGAAACACCCTTGTAAGCCAGGGATGAATTCCACCTGGTCATGGTGCATGATCTTTTTAATGTGCTGTTGGATCCTGTTTGCTAGGATCTTGTTGAGAATCTTAGCATCCATATTCATCAGGGATATTGGTCTGAAATTCTCCTTTTTGGTGTGCTCTTTGCCTGGTTTGGGGATCAGGGTAATGCTGGCTTCATAAAAAGAGTCTGGAAGTTTTCCTTCTGCTTCAATTTTTTGAAACAGCTTCAGGAGAATAGGTGTTATTTCTTCTTTCAAAGTTTGGTAGAATTCCCCAGGGAATCCGTCAGGTCCTGGGCTCTTGTTTTTTGGGATGTTTCTGATCACTGCTTCAATCTCGTTACTAGATATCAGTCTATTCTGGTTGTCACTTTCTTCCTGGTTCAATTTTGGGAGTTTATATTTTTCCAGGAATGCATCCATTTCATCTAGGTTGCTTAATTTATTGGCATATAACTGTTGATAATAGCTTCTGATGATTGTTTCTACTTCCTTGGTGTTATTTGTGATCTCTCCCTTTTCATTCGTAATATTATTAATTTGAGATTTATCTCTTTTCTTTTGGATTAGTGTGGCCAACTGTTTATCGATCTTCTTGATTCTTTCAAAAACCAGCTTCTAGTTTCATTGATATGTTCTACTGTATATCCAGTTTCTACCTCATTCATCTCTGCTCTAACCTTGATTATTTCCCTTCTTGTGCATGGAGTTGGTTTAATTTGTTGTTGATTCTCCAGGTCTTTAAGGTGTAGAGACAGCTCTTGTATTTGGGATTTTTCAATTTTTCTGAGGGAGGCTTGGATGGCTATGTATTTCCCCCTTAGGACCGCCTTTGCTGTATCCCATAGGTTTTGGACCGACGTGTCTTCATTCTCATTGGTTTCCATGAATTGTTTAAGTTCTTCTTTGATCTCCTGGTTGATCCAAACATTCTTAAGCAAGTTGGTCTTTAGCTTCCAGGTGTTTGAGTTCCTTCCAAACTTTTCCTTGCGATTGAGCTCCAGTTTCAAAGCATTGTGATCTGAGAATATGCAGGGAATAATCTCAATCTTTTGGTATCGGTTGAGTCCTGATTGTGACCCAGTATGTGGTCTATTCTGGAAAAGGTTCCATGTGCACTTGAGAAGAATGAGTATTCTGTTGTTTTGGGATGGAATGTTCTGTATATATCTATGAGGTCCATTTGGTCCAATGTGTCATTGAATGCTTTTGTTTCTTTATTGATTTTCTACATGGATGATCTGTCTATTACTGAGAGAGGCGTGTTAAAATCTCCTACTATCAATGTATTCATATCAATATGACTCTTTATCTTGATTAATAGTTTTCTTATGTAATTGGCTGCTCCCATATTGGGGGCATAGATATTTACAATTGTTAGATCATCTTGGTGGGTAGTCCCTTTAAGAATGATGTAGTGTCTGGGACGCCTGGGTGGCTCAGTTGGTTGGACGACTGCCTTCGGCTCATGTTATGATCCCGGAGACCTGGGATGGAGACCCGCATCAGGCTCCCAGCTCCACGGGGAGTCTGCTTCTCCCTCTGACCTTCTCCTCGCTCATGCTCTCTCACTGCCTCTCTCTCAAATAAATAAATAAAATCTTTAAAAAAAAAAAAGAATGATGTAGTGTCCATCTGTATCTCTGACTACAGTCTTTAGTTTAAAATCTAATTTATCTGATATGAGAATTGCTACCCCAGCATTCTTTTGAGGCCCATTGGCATGAAAGATGCTTCTCCATCCCTTCACGTTCAGTCTGGGTGTATCCTTAGGTTCAAAATGGGTCTCCTGTAGACAACATATGGATGGGTCCTGTCATTCTATCCAATCTGCAACCCTGTGTCGTTTTATGGGCGCATGCAGGCCATTCACATTGAGAGTGATTATCGATAGATACGTTTTTATTGACATCGTGTTACCTTTGGAGTCTTTCTTTCTGTAGATTGTCTCTATATTTCTGTACAATGATATTCTTGGGGTTTTTCCTCTTTTATAGAATCCCCCTTAATATTTCCTGCAATCTAGGCTTGGTGTTTGCAAACTCTTTTAAGGTATGGCGGTCTTGGAAACTCTTTATTTCTCCATCCATTTTGAATGTCAGTCTTGCTGGATAAAGTATTCTTGGCTGCATGTTCTTCTCATTTAGTGCCCTGAATATATCTTGCCAGCCCTTTCTGGGTTGCCAGGTTGCTGGACAGGTCTGACATTATTCTGATGGGCTTTCCTCTGTATGTAAGGAACTTCTTTGTCCTAGTGCCTTCAAGAGAGTTTCTCTAGAATTATAATTCCTCATTCTTATTATCAGGTGTCTCGAGGTGTTTCGAGAACCTAAAATCTTGGGCGGGGGGACCATTCTGCCTCCAGTACATGAACGCTGTTTCCATTTGCGATATTTGGAAAATTTTCATGAAGAACGTGTTCGACAATGTCTTCTAGACTTCTTTCTTTCTCCTCCCCTTCAGGTATTCCAATAATTCTGACATTGGAACGTTTCATGGCATCATTTATTTCCCTGATTCCGTTTTCGTGGCTTCTAATCTGTTTGTTCCAGGCTTCCTCCTGATCCTTTCTCTCTATCTGTTTGTCCTCCAGATCACTAATTTTATCTTCTGTTTCAGTTACCCTAGCTTTTAGAGAATTTAGATTAGATTGGAACTCATTGAGAGCCTTGTGAACATCATCCCTGGTGGCTTTCAGTTCTGCCCTAATATTGTGAACATCATCCCTGGTGGCTTTCAGTTCTGCCCTAATCAATTCCGTTTGGTCATCCATGGCTTTCTCCAACCTAGCTATTGCCTGGATAATTGTTAGCC
>PISX010028526.1:0-21410 GCA_004024625.1 Mellivora capensis | reverse complement strand
TTTTTTTCACTTTGCTAATATTTTTTTTAAATTTTTATTTTTTTATAAACATATTTTTATCCCCAGGGGTACATGTCTGTGAATCGCCAGGTTTACACACTTCACAGCACTAACCATAGCACATACCCTCCCCAATGTCCATTACCCCACCCCCCTTTCCCGACCCCCTCCCCCCAGCAACCCTCAGTTTGTTTTGTGATATTAAGAGTCACTTATGGTTTGTCTCCCTCCCAATCCCATCTTGTTTCTTTTCTTCTTTTTCTACCGCCATAGTCCCCCATGTTGCATCTCCACTTCCTCATATCAGGGATATCATATGATAGTTGTCTTTCTCTGATTGACTTATTTCACTAAGCATGATACCCTCTAGTTCCATCCACGTTGTTGTGAATGGCAAGATTTCATTTCTTTTGATGGCTGCATAGTATTCCATTGTGTATATATACCACATCTTCTTTATCCATTCATCTGTTGATGGACTTCTAGGTTCTTTCCATAGTTTGGCTATTGTAGACATTGCTGCTATAAACATTCGGGTGCACGTGCCCCTTCGGATCACTATGTTTGTATCTTTAGGGTAAATACCCAGTAGTGCAATTGCTGGGTCATAGGGTAGTTCTATTTTCAACTTTTTGAGGAACCGCCACGCTGTTTTCCAGAGCAGATAGACTTCAGTTTTTAGAGCAGTTTTAACTTTTTGGTTTTTTAATTTTAAGTAGGCTCCATGCCCAATGTGGGGCTCAGACTCATGACCCCGAGATTAAGAGTCGTATGATCTACTGACTGAGCAGGCCATGTACCCCAGAGAAGTTTTAAGTTTACAGAAAAAATGCACAGAAAGCACATAGAGGTCCCACATTGTCCTTTCTCGCCTCATTCCGCAGTGGTCTTGTGTCACTGTGTACATTTGTTACGATTGTCGAACCACTCTCAGTGTATTATTTAACTATTATTTAACTATTATTATTTAACTAAAAGTTCAGAGTTTGCTCCTTTACACTTGTAAATATATTTAAAGGCTTTTTGCTTCTTGTATATTTCCCTTTCTAGAAGTTAAAACTGAGAAACTTAAAAAAAATGATTCAGGACATTTCTTTACCTTTTCACCTATCTCTTCATGATCTGACGTATTAGAAGACAGCTGGAGTCTCATAATTGCTTCTGCCTTCAACCTTTGTGGTGCCACTTGTCACGTCATCTCTGGAAAATATCACCGTATACTTGGAAGGAAATGAGGGTGAAGAGACACGTAGATGCTGGTGTTATCAGGAAATCATTTGAACTTGCAGATCTCCTGAAAGGATCGGAACCCTCAGGGGTTCCCTGGCGGCACTTTGAAGACCACTTCCATAGACCTAAGTGGTTTCCTTTAACATTCTTTAGGTTTTGGTTGAGATGTGTGCCATGACAGAGGCCTCCTCTCACCCCGGACTCCATCTGCGTGTTTGCCTTTGCACCACACACACTTGTAACAGGTGTGTTTGCTGCTAGACTGGCAGCTCCCTGAGGGAGGACAGGGCGTCCAGCTGTGTTCTGCATTGTACTGCATATTCCTAGCACAGATGTTCTGAATACACTTTTTTTTAAAAGATTTTATTTATTTATTTGACAGAGATCACAAGTAGGCAAAGAGGCAGGCAGAGAGAGAGAGAGGAGGAAGCGGCTCCCTGCCAAGCAGAGAGTCCGACGTGGGGCTCGATCCCAGGACCCTGAGATCATGACCTGGGCTGAAGGCAGAGGCTTTAACCCACTGAGCCACCCAGGTGCCCCTGAATACACTTATTGAATCAATGATTGACTCAGCAGAGGAAGTAGAAGCTAATGTAATTATTTTCCGGGAGTTCACTAGTAAGGAGAGAAGAAGCTCGGACATAATTTATTTCTACATTAGACCGGATGATGTGTGGTGGCTGGAATCATGCTTTTCTCTATGTATATCATCAACAGACATAGTTTGTGTTCATTAGATGTCGTGCTGAGTGATTGGATGGATATTCAACCAGCAAATAGATGCAGGGGGCTGGATAGGATTTCAAGTGGGAGTTGAGAGTCCATTTGATTATGGGATTATTGTGTCCTGGAAATGACTAATTGCACTGTTAATAATTGCTGTCAACTCTAGGTTATGTTTGATACAGTGATTTCATATACTTGCATTCAGAGCATTACCAAACATACATCTGAAATGGGAGTGTTTACATCAAAACAGTCTTGAATCAGTGGGGAAAAAAATGTGCATTGAATTAAGAATTCAATATCCAGTTGCTCTTGCCAGCCTGCCATGAGAAGAATGAATAATTGATTAAACATGTGGCTTAAACCACTAAGAAAGATATAAAATTATGCCAATTGAATTTTAATATGTGTTACGTGTTTATGTTTTTCAGGTAAGGAATTACATTTGGTTCTGCCTGGTTTCCTATGGAACTTGACAGATGCTGTCTTCTTGTGTTCATTTGTAACCTGACAAATCATGCAAAATATGCTTGCCTGCAGTATTAGGGCTTCAATTGTGAGTAATATGCTCTGTGCTCTCGTCGGTGGAGCGGATCTTGCGGTAAGAGCTTTGCAAGGTACTCTGGGTTTTGGATCTGTTCTGTGTTAGGCAGATTTCACAGGAGCAGTGAGACTTACTGACCACTGGTCATTAGCACCACTCCACCCAGTGCTGGGGAGACTCTGCACTCGGTACCATGTGCTCTCTGAACCTTTGCCTGCCCTGTTCTTCCCACTTGGGATGACTTCCCTTTTCTCATGGGCTTCACCTTATCTCCCTCATTATTTAAAACACAAAGCCCAATGATTTCCTATTTACAACATTTCCATTATCAAAAAGAGAATCAGATGTAAAAAATATATTTTAAAAACCTGCTGTAAATGAACCTTGAATATATCGTGCTAACTGAAATAAGCCAGAGACCAGTTTTATAGGATTCCATTGATATGAAATGTCTGGAATGTATAGATGCATAGATACAGAAAGTAGACTAGAGGTTAGCAAGGTTTGGAGGAAGGAGGAACGTATAACTGTTTCTTAATAATTACACAATTTCTGTTTGAGGTGATGAAAAAAAATTTTTCCCCCTTTCAGTTTTATTGAGATATAATTGAAAGAGTTTTGGAAATAGATCGTGGTGATGGTTATACAACATTGGGAATGCCACCCAATTACACACTTAAAAGTGGTGACAATGGTTACTCTGTATATAGAACCACAATTTTTAAAAAAGTAAAAACAAACAAACAAAAAAAAAGAAATCAGCCCTAATCCCACTCCTCAGAGATTTCACTCATAATACATGGGTACAGTTTCCTTACTTTTTTTTTTTAAGATTTTATTTATTTATTTGACAGAGAGAAAGAGAGAGAGAGATCACAAGTAGGCAGAGAGTCAGGCAGAGAGAGAGGGGAAGCAGGCTCCCTGCTGAGCAGAGAGCCCGATGTGGGGCTCGATCCCAGGACCCTGAGAACATGACCTGAGCCGAAGGCAGAAGCCCAACCCACTGAGCCACCCAGGCGCCCCTACTTTTTTGTTTTAATGTATTTCTTGATAGTCTTTCTCATTATGAAGTTAAGATGATAGAGTATAATAAATTCTACATCTTACAGGTTTTGATCAACCTTCCATGTGTACTTTTCCCGTGGGACCTTTACATCAATACCATCAGCTATGTAAGATTTCATTCTAATCAGATACACTCATTAAAGGCCAAGAGCCATTGTGGATCTCTCCCCCTGTTCCTTTTTGGAAAAAGGACCACTGACCTCTCCATTGCCTAGTTCTTGAGCACTTGCTGTGTACCAGTCCCTCCTCTGGGCCCCCTGAAGAAGGGGAAGCCGGTCATGGGGACTGTGCCCAGTGGAGTCATGCCACCTGACCTGTGCAAGCTGGGTCTGGAGGGTGTATTTAGGGAAACACTGAGCTGCATGCTCTATGATTCTATCCCACTCCTTGAGTCCTGGCATTCTCCAATATAAGGCATTCAAGCCTGATACCTGAAAGCAAGTTGAACATAACCTGACCATCAACAAAATACTATGAACCTTTTCCAAAGGCAGCTCCCCTCTCATTTCTCGGTCAGTGGGTACTCAAGACGTTTTCGACCTCTCCTTAAAAGTGATTTGTATTCTAGGTGACTCTTGAACAATGGGGGTGAGGGGTGTAGACCCACCCTTCCCCCTCCAGTCCAAATTGTGCGTCGAACGTTTGACTTCTCCAAAACTTACTACTACTAGCCTGCTGTTGACTGGAGGCTGTACAGATGCCATAAATGGTTGATTAACGCTTTTTTTGGTACGTTACGTGTGTTATATACTATATTCTTAATATAAGTCAGAGAAAAGAAAATGTTATTAGAAAATCCAAAGGAAGAGAACTACATTTCCAGTAATATACTCTAGGGGAAGAAAAAATGTGTAAGTGAACCTGCTTAGCTCAGACTTGTGTTGTTTCAAAGATCAACTCTATAATGAACAATTTGAAAGAGTTGTTAAAAAAAATAAAGAATCCAGTGCATCCACTTACCAGCATTCTGATGAAGGAGTGTGAAGTCTCATTTTTTAAGAACTAGAAGGACAAAGCCCACGTACAGTAACAGTGTCTTAGTGAGTATGTGCCTTTTTTATGTGTAAATTAATTCTCCCCAGACTTCCTTTTCTTGTATTAAAATGTATCCCACTCAAGATTTGAGAACAAAACATGAGAAAATGAACATATACTAAGCATACCCTAGTTACCAAAAAAACCCCTCATTTTAACAAATGAGACGAGTGGATGTGTGTTTCAGACTTCATAAAGACTGGCAGAGACGGTGATTGCTTCAGAAATATTTTTCTTGCTTGGCTTAGAAAGGGGATGATGGAAAATGAAGCCCTGCATGGACAAACTCTAGGAATCTTCCAGACTGTCTCTTCCTTGTATCCAGCCACATAGTAGAATCCTGACATGTAGTTGAATAAATGAATGGCTTTGAAAGGATAGCACTTTGATGCTGGGATCTGAATATTTTTGCCACAGGAATGAAGATGTAGTTTTTGTTCTAACACATCATCTGAAGAACATTGGAGCATTAAGAATGGGATGGTGTGCCTAATGCTTGTATGCCTGTATGTGTGGAGGGAGCAGCCAGGAATTTGTGTGGATACCTTTGTCTATAGGAAGGATATAGGATATATTTTTTTTTTCCAGTGATGGATAAAATAGGGCCTCTTTTGCCCTGACTCCCATATTACCCCTTTTCTTTAAAAGCTAATTTTCATGTCTGTTTTCAGATTTTATGTAAGCACATATTCCAGAGTTTGTTTGCAAGCATTATCCACACATCGTGTCAATCAGCAGGTTTCTTCAATTAACAGAAGCTTCTGCAGCCCGTTTTCTGCAATCTGATTGGAGGGCCTGTGCTCTAGGTTTTTGTAGATGCAGAGACAGAGTTGTTTATCAGCTCCACGGAATCCCGGGGACGTCAGGTAATGAGTTTTAGGACGGTCCGTATAGAAAGGAATCATGAAAAGGGTGAGAACGCATGATGCTGTTTGGTGATGACCTCAGCTTGCGTAGGACCGTGGTTAGTTGTTGTGCATGTGCAAGGCTAGGTCCTGAACCTTGCACACACACGCTCATGCACACATGGCTTCTTAGGGAATACTCTCAATGAGTTCTGGGAGAGAAGTTCCGGGAATGTTCATTTCACGGATGAGGACAGAGAGGCGCACAAAGAACATAGGACTTTCCAAAATCTGTTTGACAAATTCGAGGGCAGCTATAAACCACACCTTGGTGTGTCAGGCTCCAAAACCCTTACTTGCTGTATGTAAACAAAGGATTTATTGAAAGAGAAGCATATTCTGGGATCTACTGGATTTTTATAAAAGGGAAACAATGCATTGTCTTGAAGCATGGGCACAAGGATTCTGAGAATCATCTCTTAAAATTACATGGGATGATGTAAAATATTTGGCAGGCTATCTGACGCATCGTTAAGTGGTCCCCGGGTCATGCCTTCTGTGTTACTGTTTTTGTTATTGATACATACTTAGAGACACTTCAGAAGGACAGCCTTTGTTGTCTTTGAACTTGATGTAGTGGGTGTGGCACTTAGAAACGTAGGGGTTGGAGCCAGCCTCTCCAGGTTCAGATCTCGGTATCTTCATTTACTGGGCATGTGACCTTTGGCAAGCACATTAACCTCTCCAAGCACGATCTCTGTACGCGCACAATGGGGATCGTAATCGTACTAACCTAGGATTCATGCAAGGATCGGGTTAAGTATGAGGGTAATGGGTGCGGTATACTTTGCACAGTGGCACTCAGAAAATATTATTGGCGTCATTATCAGTCATTACGGTCATGGTCAGTTCATCGTGTGGAAGCTGATCCGTGTTGTTTCCTGGCAGAAGCAGAAACATGGGCTGCTGGTGTTGTGTGTGCGTATTTGGCTGTGTGCGTTTGCTGATCGGTATCCTTGTGTGTACTGAGTGCAAGTTCCCCGATCAGAGGTTTTGGATAGATGCACCAAAACCACTTCATAGCTTCTGGAGGATATCAATAGGGTGAGTGCTGGTTCTGGGGTAAACTTGAGTACTATAGTGGGCAGATGCGGCCAAAAGCCATTGGCACAAAGAGGAGAGCAAACTGGAGCGCTTTGGAAAGCATTATTGCTTACCCCGAGCTTTTCTCTTTGAGTTGGAAAACTGTAAGGGAATGAGGAATCTGATTTTAGGAGGCCCAGGGAGGCTGGTTTCACGGGCTAATGGCACGGGTGTGTGGGTTATGTTTTTTTTTTTTTCAGTTACTGGTTAAGTGAAGCTTCCGACTTCCACCATCACCCCCTTGTAACCCACTTGCCTCATGGAGCTAGGTGTTATTAATAAAGTGGGATCCGATGACCTCACTTCCTTGTTTCATTGGATCTCTTTGACATGACCTATCAGACCTTTGTGATCTGGCTACCTAGTCATCTAAAATCTTCCTTTGCTGCCTTTCAGACGTGTTGGAAGGGCTAGCAACATGTAGGAGCAGTTGTTTGTTTCTGAGAAGTGGCTGAGCCCTTAGACAGGCATTGGAGTCTCATGGTTCACTGATATTATTTACCTGGCCCTGTAGACACTGGCCACCTGGGAAGGAAGGTGTCCTTGGTGTCTTTAGGACAGGGCTATAGCTCCCCCTTGCTATGCTCCCACAACACTCGACTTACCTCTACTGGAGCCATTATACAATTGGAGCAATATTACACATTTGTCTTATGGCCTGTTGGATCCCCAGTGACGAGCATGTTGCTTTGTTTTAATTCAAGGCATATTTGGTGAGTAAATGAAGTAGTTCCAAGGACTGACCTGTCTTTTACCTGAAGAAATTGGTTTTATTATTATTTTGGGACTGACTTATCCATCTGTCTGTCCATCCATCCATCCATCCATCCATCTTAAAAGACTTGAAGTAAACAGTATTAACTATTCTGGTTAGGTGGGAACACAGGTGTTTGGTGAATCAGGTTGTCTTTGAAACTGACAGTATTCTATTAAATTGAAACTCTGTTCTTGTCACCTGGAGTGCTGTTGATTAAAAATCACCTGCAGCAAATCCCAGAGAAGTGAGGCTGCTGCTGTTTCTAGAACTTTTCTTTTGGGTTTGAGATAGAACAATAGAAACAGAAGTCCTCTTGTGCTGAAACCAACCATGTGCATCCCTGGGAGAGTCAATGAGAGGAACAGAGAATGCAGGGTGGATGGCCAACCATTTCCTCTTTGAATTCACTTTAAAAAATACCAGTGTGATTCCTGAAAATTTGTTATCTGGGAGTTTTCACTGATGGAGAATTTTAGATAAGAGGAATGACTTTGGAGGAAAAGACACAGGGTTTGCTTGCAGCTTGAGGGATGTAACCTTGATCGGACCATCTTATCTCTGTGGACTTTATGAAATCTGCCTTAGAGGGGGGGTGGTGGTAAGAGCAGCAGCCTCACAAAGACATCCTGAGGCCATCATGCCCATAAAAGTGCCTGGCATTTTCTAAATACTGGATCGATGTTGGCAGTTCTTGGAATTAAACTGTTTGTATTAAAATGTCTAATTTCTTTTGTTGAAGTGAGAACTAGTAGAGGAGAGATCTTTAATTGGGGAGCTTCTGTGTTTGCCATGTGTTGGCTTTTAAATTTTATTTATTTATTTGTTTGTTTATTTATTTATTTATTTGACTTTAGGAGGCTGTTGGTAATAATTACCATTGATTTGCTGTTCTGGGGACTGGGGACTGTGTTTTTACACTGGCTCAGAAGGTTTACCTGGGTTGGAATAATCTTTAACAAGAGCTGTGGATAACCACATTGTGTGCTATCTGAGCATCAGTTGAGTTTTGAAATTGCCCTTGACCCTGTGGCAGCATTTACCGATGACTGTCATTCATAATGTACACACAATATAGCTAGTCCATGGAACCCCACAATACGTCTTATTGGCCCTCATGCTGCTTCTTACTGTCTTATATAACCTTAGGCATCACTTCAAATATTTATATTTTCAACGGACCTCCTGTCCTTAACAGTTTTTTAATGGGTTTTATCTACTTTTAAAGTGAGAGGCTAAAACAATACATAAATTCTGCTTCCGTTTGCCTATTATTAGAACACTTGCAGACGGCAGTCGATAGAAAATTTTAAACAAAGCAGTCTGCATGGCTGTCATTCATTCATTTTCAAGGTAAAAATTAAATGCTAGGAATATAGCACAATTCCATGGGGATCTGAGGAACTCTTTGGAGGTGAAATGACATCCATGGGTCTTTGAATTTAACTTTGTATCTCCTTCAGGAATAATTTATTTATTGAATAATCAATAACGATTTGGCCAGGATTTCAAGTAAATTATAAGCACAGGGACATACATTCTTTAATATAGAGAGAAGAACTCTCATGGGAATAATTTTAGGATTTGTTCTCTCTCTCTTGCTCTCTCAGTCTCTCTCTTTGCTCATTCTCTGTTGCTCTCTTGCTCTTTTTCTCTCTCGGTCTCTCTCTTTTCTGGAGCTGTAAATCCAGATATGATATTCAGCTTAGTCCCTGGGAATCTCTAGTAAATGCATAAAAATATTCAAAAGGATTGTGTCCTTTTATTAGATTTTATGAACTCTTCTTCCTTCAGGAATTTTCAAGGTCCGATATTTGAGTTGGGAATAGTCACTAAGGAGTTTTTAATGCTGCTAAAATAGAGATTTGACTAATGATAGCAAAGGTTATATAGATAAAGCAATGTGTTTAGCCTATGAATGAGAACGAGTTGGCGTCTTGCCAACTCGTCCTCGTTTACTGGATCTATTCGACATCCTTTGGTCTGTCTGCTATGGAGAAAATGGACTGAATATGTTCTTAGGTTTGAAAAAGATAAATGGGTATAAGGAAGAAGGGCCGATAGGATGAGTAAAAGATTTTAAATTAGACGCAAGTTGGGGAAAAATTGACAGTGGGAATTAGGGCTGAAGGTTCTGTGTTCAGCCAGACCAGCTGTGCTGTTTCCTAGGAGAGGATTCCTAGTGATAGGTGTTCTGAAAAAAATGAAGGCTGTTCTGTTATCTCTGTTTTCTCCTTGGGAGTGTCCATCTGATAATCTGTCTTCTGAGTTTTTGGACTAAGCCAGCAAGGGAAGAACTAGCCCAAACTATTGGAGTGATTTATTTATACTTTTATATGCCATATAAAGCCACTTTGTTTCAAAATTAAGATGAAACACCCAAAGAAGGGACTGGCTGAACATTTAAGCAGTCTTCAAATTACCACATCTGCTACATCTGTCCCTATTAAGCAGATGGTTTTTCGATAGGATGAATCTCATTGTAGGAGAGATGGATGAATTTTCCTTCTTTTTTGTTTTGTTTTGTTTTGTTTTCCCCCTTGGTTTGTATGTGCCATCAGCAGATGATCTCATAGCAGAGATGTCTGCTCTGGTGGGCTAAATCCAATCTATTGTCATGATTTCCTTTTCCCAGTGAAGTGTTTTGAAGTAATTGGAACATCTAATGTGGAGATTTTTCATAAAACTGTTTGGGCTTTTCTTTAAAAAAAAAAAAAAAATCAGGGGCACCTGGGTGGCTCAGTGGGTTAAAGCCTCTGCCTTCGGCTCAGGTCATGATTCCAGGGTCCTGGGATCAAGCCCCACATCGGGCTCTCTGCTCAGCAGGGAGCCTGCTTCCTCCTCTCTCTCTTTCTCTGCCTGCCTCTCTACCTACTTGTGATCTCTGTCTGTCAAATAAATAAATAAAATCTTTAAAAAATAAAAAATAAAAAAAAATCAGTTGATTTTGCAACCTTGGCCCCACATAATCACCAAGAACTAAGTATATCCTCACCCCTTTAATGGGCATGAGATCTTCAGTATGCCATAGTCCTCACCATTCCCTAATGCATTATACTAACCTCACGTATTTCTCTCATGTGAGTTTCTAATCAATGAATTTGAAAATCACCAAGTCATTGTCTTTTAAACTTAAGAAACACTTTTTTAGTGAGCATATCGTTTAACACCTTCAGTTATTGGACATGGAAGCTCCAGAAAGTAGACCAGAGCTGGGAAGATGGAAAGATGGAGTAATTATACTTAATTGTGATGTGTAGTCTGTGACAAGATTTTTGTATGGTCTTTTATTTTTTTATTTTTCTTAACGATAGTCAAAATGTAGAAACCTAAAGAGTTCTGAATGTTACGGGGTTGCTTGGCTGGCTCCATTGGTTAACCATCTGCCTTCAGTTCAGGTCATGATCCCAGAGTCCTGGGATCAAGCCCCACCATTGGGCTCTCTGCTCAGTGGGGAGCCTTTTTCTCCCTCTCCCATACCCCTCCCCCTGCTTGTTCTCTCTTACTCTCTCTCATAAATAAATAAAAATCTTTCAAAAAAAGAGTTCTGAATGGTATATGCGAGAAATCCTCATTTTAAATCAATTTCACATCCTTGTTTTCTAAGTCATCAGAAATATGTGAGGAAGTGTGCCATGATGTGGAAGTTTAGCCTCCTCATTTTTTTTCTTTTCCCGCTGTAAGATTGAGTTCCTCCAGAGGGCAACAGAGAGCAGTTCGATGTGAGAGTCTGAGACAAGGATGCTGGTTTGGAAAAATCTGAAAACTTTTTCTTCTCCCTGATTTCTCACATGGGGGATCTTTAGGGGTGGAAGTTGAATCCTCTGCTGGGCATTGTTTCTTGGTCTCTCTAGGAATCCATCAAATTAGAAGTGTGTATGTACAAAGTATTTCCAGAGACTTGGTGTCTTTTATTTATTTTTTTTTTTTTTAAGATTTTATTTATTTATTTAACAGAGATCACAAGTAGGCAGAGAGGCAGGCAGAGAGAGTAGGAAGCAGGCTCCCCACTAAACAGAGAGCCCAATGCGGGGCTCGATCCCAGGACCCTGGGATCATGACCTGAGCCAAAGGCAGAGGCTTTAACCCACTGAGCCACCCAGGCGCTCCAAGAGACTTGGTGTCTTTTAAAACAGAGTAGCCAAATACGGCCTGCTTGTGTGCTGCATTTGGCTACCAAAAGCACTGGTCCGTAATCCTAACCTGGAGATAATGAAAAAAGAGGTAGTAGCTTTTCCTCTTTCGATTCTGTTGTCTCTCTCAGGTTTGTGGCTTCTTCTTTTAGCCAGGAATTCATTTAATTCCTAAACAGGTTAGCAAGAACTAATTTGTTTCATTGATTTACATGGTCATTTCCTACTGGGAAGCAATGTAATTTAAAGGGGAAAGATTTTCACAAGACTTGTAATAGAATTGGTTAATTGTGACTTTTTTAAAATTAAAGATATTAATTTATTTATTTGCTTATTTACTTATGAGCGAGAGAGAAAGAAGGAGCGAGAGAGCTGGCAGGGAATTCAGGGTGGGGAGGTAGTGGGGGGGGGACCAGAGGGAGAGGGACAAACAGACTCTGCTCAGAGTGTGAGGCCTGGCCCCATCTCCCCACCCTGAGGTCATGACCTGAGCTAAAACCAAGAGTTGGATGCTCAACCCATTGAACCACCCAGGTGCCCCTAACTGTGACATTTTATTATCACCTTAACATTATATTTGAATCCCAGATAATCACTGTCAACAACATTGCATTTGGTGATTTCTAAAATTTGGAGACTCGTTCTGCCCCGTGCTTGTAAACTTAGCAAGAGTGGAGATTACACCTTATGGAAAAATTTTGCCTATTGTCAACATTTAACGTGTCAGTCCTTGGTTCCTGGGCATAAATATGCACGGTTTGCTTATTGGCTGAGTTTTAAGAAGTGCCATTTACTATTTAAAGCACTAAAAACTGCTAATTTATGCATGATAATGTAAATCTCTTTGTATGCTGCTAGAATTCAATTTTAGCCAGACTGCAGGCAAATGTTAAGGTTGGCTTTGTGATGGTGTTTGCAGCTGTGACATGGAAATGACTTGTATGTGTGTCTGATGTGGCAAACAAACATCCCCATATTTTCTTTGGAGCATTCACACTCTGAGGGCGAATTTCTTTCATGAGAATATTTTTAAGTTTTACCTTTTCTTTATATACCATTCATTATATCATTGGGGTGTGTGTTATACATTTAAAATGGACATTTAAATCACCTTCCAGAGAAACTGGGTGAAATACCCGGTTACACCATGGTTGCCCTTTGAGTTATCCAATCACTGAATTTTGGGGCTGGAAGAGATTTCCAGAGGTGACTTGATTCATCTTGCTTCCTTTTAGTGGATATGCTAAAACTTGGTATGGAGATGACCACCTTTCTTATTAAAAATGAAGATCAAACAATCCAAGGAGAAGAGTTAGATAATCCCCCATTCTGTTCTCCAACTCTTGACAACACTTCAGCTTCCCACAACATTCAGGCTTTGGAAGAAATGGAAGATATGCTAATTTCTTTTTCTTTTTTCTTTTTTTTAATGGCTCTGTTTCTTCATAAGTAACTTCCATTCTGTGAAGCATTGCCTACCAGCAGCTATCTTCCCCATTCTTATTAACAGAACTCTGATTTGGGGTTTAATCAATACAGTTACTTGACCTTGGACAAAGAAGGCCTGTCCAGAGTGATGCTTGATGAATTGTGACTGGTCTCAGCTGGTCTGGTCAGCCCATTCTGCCTCCACAGTGATTGGTCTAGAGTTGTACATGTGAGCCAACTCTGGCCAATGAGGAATTATTAGAAGTGGGAGTGATTCCCTTCCTGAATAAATGACAAGACACCCATGAAGATAAATCCTTTTGCCTCTGTCTTGCTTCCTGCTCTGAGTGAGGCTATGTTGCTTGGAAGTACAGCCGCCACCTTGTAACAATGAGGTGACAGTCTTGAAAACACGCTGAGGATGGTGGCACAGAAGGAGGAAAGCTATGTGTTTGACAGCATTGTTGAATGGCCGAATGAACCTCGGGGGCCACCTCCCTCCAGATTTCTGGGAGAAAAACAAACCAGTAATTATTTAAGCCACTGCTGCTCCAGGATTCTCTTATTTGCAGCCAAAAGCATTCCTAACTGATAAATCACCCAAAAAGCAAATTATGTAATGGAGATGTTCATCGATTCAACCAGATGAAAAGGCGGCAGCAGTCTATTTTGTCTCAATCTGCTCTTCTGTAAATATTATTTCCTTTTGGCCTAGAATGAAAGACAGATGTTGAGAAATGTAATTAGATTCTTGGTATACGTGGCCAAGTTTTAATTTTTAATTGAACACGAGGCCCCAGAGTATTTGGCAACAGAAAGAAAATAATTCAGCATTTCTTATTTAATTAAGTCCTCCTGTACTACCGTATAGCCAAAGATCAGAGCTAGCAGGATTGCATTACATGGTGATTTTAGTGTTGCTGTCTTTTTGTTGCTACCCGCTTGTTTTCAAATTTAGTCCAGTCTGCTGCCGAGACTGCGGTACTGTATTTACAGTAGAGTGCTTCAGAGCCTCTCCCAGGAGACTCTGGTTATGTATGGCTGGATTCCCGGAGCAGATGGGAAGGTCAGAAGGTAGAGTTCACTTTCATTAGTGACAGAGAGCCTCGAAGAGGAGTTCCAGGGAGGGCACTCACGGGTTTGCTCAAGGAATTTGGCCTTGCTGGACAGTTGTTTTGTTCCAATAATGCAGAATTGGCAATAGCTCCTCTCTGAGTTAGATTCACCATCATTTCTAAACCTGAATGACTAGAGGTAAATCTACTTACAAATTCAGATAAAACCGGGGTGCCTGGGTGGCTCAGTGGGTTAAAGCCTCTGCCTTCAGCTCAGGTCATGATCCCAGGGTCCTGGGATCGAGCCTTGCATTGGGCTCTCTGCTCAAAAGGGAATCTAATTCCTCCTCCCCCTTTCTCTCTGCCTGCCTCTCTGCCTACTAGTGATCTCTGTCTGTCAAATAAATAAATAAAATATTTAAAAAATATTCAGATAAAACCAAATCTGTAAGTGACTGAAGAAAATATGCCCATTTAATATTATCTGTTGTGTGTAGTGTTATACCCAGAATGTTAAGGCACACTGATTTCTTGTGAGTCTAGTCCACCTCAAACTTTTGTACTGATCATATTATAAGGTTACCGGAAATTGCTGAAAACTTTCAACTAGGAAGTATTTTTCAATGACTACAATTATTTACTAATATATACATGTATTTAACCTCAAAGTAGCCTAAAGATAGAGTGGAGGTCTCTAGCTGGCCTGCTGTAATGAGTAGATAAGCAAGTTGTAATTAGTGTGCTGGTTCTTATAAATATATTTCTATTTAGTTTGTTCCTTTCAGATTGAATACTGCCCCTCCCCCCTTGTCGTTAATTGATGATTGGTAGAAGGGATTTTTTTTTTTTAAGTGGGTAAGGCAGGATATAGATTCAGATTACCCAGGTCCAAATTTTTACAAAATCTGATTTAATAGGGTCAGAATTAATCAGGTTTTATTATATGTCATTTCTTTTTAATCTCAAGAGTTATTAAACATGGTAAGTTGTCATTTTGTGTGGAGATGTCATGTGGATATTGATTAAGAATCAAGGTAAAGCCTTACTATTTTAAAAAATAATTGGCTCCAATACACACTTGAGTTCTACCAGAGGAATATGCTTATGTAGTTAAAAAGTTTTATCCTCAAGTTTTTTTTTCTTCTTTAAGTTTCAGAGGAGGTCATTAAGAATAATGGTGCCCTAAACAAAATAATACTGAAGCAAATGTGTTTTTTCTTTGCATCATTTCTTTGGGATGACTGTAACTCTTTTGACAGTTCTGTTTGAAAGGTAAAAGTGTTATTTGTGTGACAGAACATCTGTTGGTTCCTTAGCTTGGTGAAAATCAGGTCTGACTCATTCCTTCAGCATTTGGAATTTGGGGCCCTGAGGTTTGAGGAGGTAACTGCCATGTTTAGGTAGAAACTTCTCTGCTCTACTTCTTTGGTCTTTTCTTTAGTCTTCAGCATTTTCCACAAAGGAGCATCCCTTTTTACAACAGAAACCATGTCTTGCCATTTTTCTGCTAAAAGCCACAGAGGAGTTTCCCTTCAGTGAACACCCAGCATTCCTTACCATGGGCTCCATGGTCCACGTGATCTATTCCCTCCTGGGTCTGCAGACTCATCCTTCTGCCACTATTTCTCTCTCAAAAGTCCCTCTAGCTGCTATGGTTCTGTATCGTGTGCCAACACCACTCCACCCCCAACTCAGGGCTGTCTCAGAGCATTTGTCCCTATCATTTGCCTGGTGAGGAAACCTCTTTTCCCAGGTCTTTGCTCGTCTGACTTCTCGTAGTCCCAGACTCAGCTCCTTGGTCACCAACTGCGCCCCCCCGCAACCCCATCGAGTCTTGGTCACATGGACATCGACACAGTTGACATACAACACTTAAAAGCAATTTCACTTCTGAATTTGTTTTTTTATAGCAGTATAGCTTTTATCTCTCTTTGAGGAGATGGAAGCTTGACGTTGCCCACCTTGTTCATCTGTCTTGTCTGTCTCTGTAGGGGGAACTGGATTCCTGACTGCCTAGAGCACATGGTAGGCATTCATAAGTACTCCTTGAATGAAACTAAATGAAAGGAAATACACAGTATACAAATATACCTAGAACATTTTAGGAGTCAAATGGCAGAATTAAATTTAGGCCATCAAGTATGTTATTATACCCTTCTCCTAGGTCATGTTCAGTCCTTTTTATCCTAAAGCACTATCTTATTGGGGGCTTCATCTGCAATAATTCCCTCTTTCTCTAAACTTATTTTTTAAAATTAATTCAGACATGGGGCACCTGGGTGGCTCAGTTGGTTAAGCCTCTGACTCTTGATTTTGGCTCAGATCATGTGAGATAAAGCCCTGCCCCAGGCTCTAAGCTCAGCACAAAGTCTGTTTGGGATTCTCTCTCTCTTCTTCCTCTGCCCCTCCTCCTGCTTGCATGTTCGCTCTTTCTCTCTCTTTCTTTAAATAAATAAATAAAATTAAAAAATAAAATGATTCAGTTGCAACTCAAATGCCTAGTGAAGCCCTCTTCATCAGGTGACAGAAGTCAAATGCTTAGGCAGCCTCTACTGTGTCCTATGCATTCTTTTTTTTTTTTTTTTTAAGATTTTATTTATTTATTTGACAGAGAGAGATCACAGTAGACAGAGAGTCAGGCAGAGAGAGAGAGGGAAGCAGGCTCCCCGCTGAGCAGAGAGCCCGATGCGGGACTCGATCCCAGGACCCCGGGATCATGACCTGAGCTGAAGGCAGCGGCATAACCCACTGAGCCACCCAAGTGCCCTGTTCTATGCATTCTTAATCCTGATGAAACTCTATGAAAATGAGTGTTCTGTCAAATATGTAGAAATACAGCAGTATCACATTCCTTTAGCATAGTCCATGAACATATTAACGAACTTTTTGAGGTGGAGAAATCTCTTGTTTGTCTCCCTATTACTGTACTTACAGGCCATGGACTCTCCTCATCCTCATGTGTTTTGTTTTCCACCAAACTCCTGTGAACCTTGTGTCCTCTTCATTTGCCTCCCGTCTTTTCCATGTCATGGCTGAAATAGACAATGGTGATATTTGCATGGCGCTTTGAAGGGAATTTAGAGCCCTGACAATTTGCACGTAGGATGAGACCATCCTGGGTAACAGCTGCCCAAGTCCCCACCCCGGGCCTATGGGCCAGGGGCATCCATCTCTCTAGGAACCCTGGTTGAGAAGCTGTGCTTTATAGCCCATATATGGATGGTGGCCTAAAGAATTATGGCTTCCTTTCAGATCAGTGTGTACAGAAGACTATAATTCTCTCTGGCTCTTTTCAAGATATCATCTGTGAACAGAGAATGGCGTTATTCAGGGATTTCTGGGCTTTTTGAATGTGGCAGAAACTTGGTGCTCTTGACAACAAAACATGGCAGTGTATGACTGCTTTGTGGCATGATTATCAAAGATTGGTAGAGTTTCTAAATCCACTTCCCAACAGTAGGAAAATGTACATTGCAATAGTTAACCAATGTTGTAGACTCAGTGTTTTTTCCAGATTGAATGGCTAGCATCCCAGACACTGAATATTCTATTCTCCTAGACTCCCATTTCAGCATAATTTAGTTCAAAAGTAAGGTTTCTCATTGTGAAATATTAAGCCAGGGTGTTTTATATAAAAAGCATTGAATTATTTTATTCTCCAGGTGGCACAGTTTAAATAAGATGGAAGTGTAAATCTAATCAACTATGAGACTATGTCTATTTTATACTGTGTAGCTTCTTTAAAAAAGACTGATTCATATGCAGCAGTAATTCATTTAATCTCAACAAGTTTTTGCATAACTTTATATTCCTCTACTATGCTCTCTTTGGCAAGAATATGTTCATATAAATCACTTTTCCCCTGCTATACTGGCTTTGGAAAGTATTTGAAAAGCAACTAGACTATTAACCGTTTGAATAAGTTTCTCTTTTCCTTTTCTTTCCTTTATTTTTATTGCTAATTAAATTGCCTGGAGTCAAGTTTCCACATTTTTCCAGTTTCCACATTTTTCCAGAGATGCACAGACTTTTCTAGTGTCAGCTTAGAGAGTCTCGGAATCCTCCAGATCTTTTGTCTGTGATCATTGGCTAAGACTGTACTGCTTCCATTTTTTTAGTTGGCGGGAACGAAGTATGCTGCCGCTCATTCCAGGATCTGGGCGGAACATGAAGAAGGAGATTCGCTAACTTAGTTTTCAGCCCCCTCAGCTTGGTCTCACTGAAGTCCCTAGTATTTCTTCTTTTCTGGGGAGGATCAGAAAGCTAGCCCACGTGTTTGCTTTCCAGCCTGGGTTTTTGGATAGCTGGTGGAAGTGTAAATCTACTTATCGTGGTTTGCTCTGCAAAGATTTGGTAGAGTTTCTAAACCCACTTCCTAAGTGTAGGAAACTGTGTACCAGCTTTTGCATAGTTTGACAGTGGAAGTGTATCCGATGATTGTCATTCCACCTTCTTTTGGGAAGAGTTAGACGTAACAAGAGTCATGGTACACTCATGCGCGGTAGGGTGCCCTCATTTGTAACAGCTAACATTGGAGGTAGGTGCTGTTACTCAACTCTTCAGATGGAGATGCTGGGGACGGAGAAACGAAGTGGTCCCTTTAAATTCACGCCAGGATAGAATTGGGATTCAAAGCCAGGCATTTTGTTTTCAGATGTTTGTCTAGTTATTGCACTATCTTGTTTCAGTTGAGTGATCTAATAATAACAAGAAGGCATAAAGAATCAAACTGTGTTGCTTTGGAATCTTATTTGGAGTTCTTCAAAACCAACTGAAAAGTTGAATTTTTTTGACCCATGTCCTCAGTCTTTTTTTTTTTTTAAGATTTTATTTATTTATTTATTTGACAGAGAGAGAGAGAGAGAGAGAGATCACATGTAGGCAGAAAGGCAGGCAGAGAGAGAGGGTGAAGCAAGCTCGCTGCTGAGCAGAGAGCCCGATGCGGGACTCGATCCCAAGACCCTGAGACCATGACCTGAGCCGAAGGTAGACGCTTAACCCACTGAGCCACCCAGGTGCCCCAACTCGTGTCCTCAGTCTTTTGACCTTAAAGTATGGAGGGGCACCTGGCTGGCTCAGTCAGTAAAACATGTGGCTTTTGATCTTGGGGTCTTGAGTTCAAGCCCCACACTGGGTATGGAGCTTTCCTAAAAAAATGAATTAATTAAAATGAAATAGAGTGAATCCTTTAAAAAAAAAGTATGAAGATTTGAGCTGTGTTTTTCATAAGTGCTGTGTGTTTCATAGTGATCATTGCTTCATTTATTTAACAGATATTTATTGAGTACCTAGTATATGCCAGGCATTAGATCTCCTAGGTAATAGAGATTCAGCAAAGAAGACAGGGGAAAAAAAAATCCTCCTCTCAGGTCGCATACATTCTACTGGGAAGTCCTGATGGATCTTCTGAGGTAGGTATGCAGCAAAATTTGTTACCTAAGACTGGGCAGTTATGGCCATTCTCAGGTGAGTCAGAACAACTGGAGTCCTGTGCCTGAAGGACTTGTTCTGGATGGCTGATGGATGACTTGAGCAAGCCATTCTAGCCAGAACCTGAGAGATGAGACAGAATCACTCCGATGTCTCCAGTGTGGTGGCGATTTTTGTTGCTATGGTAACCACTTATCTTAGCATCCCTCTCTGCACTACATCATAATTTTGACAGGACAATGTGAGTGAGTTTATGTACAAACACATGTGCTTTTATGAAGCCTGGTTGGGGCAAAAGAAAGCTCTATTACATGTATTGTCTTTTCAAAGATATACAGCATTCAGGCTAATTAAACCTGTCCACGCAGGCTTCTAATTGTTGAGGCTTCCCTTGGAGTAGCAAATTGCTGTGTTTGAAATGATGGTGTGTCTGCAAAACATGGGATTTTTTATAATACATACGTTCACGGATACATCTAGCAAATTTTCACTTTTTCTACGGTGAAAATATGCTAATTTCCCACACAAAGTTCGCTGACATTCACAGTGCATCTCAGTGAACACGAAATCCTCCCGGTTCTAAAGAGGTCCTCCTCTGTGATTAGGATTTCATTGCTCTCGCTGTAGCGTAAGTTCTTCACCAAAACTGTGATTATGATGTGTAGTTCACATGTCAGAATTACTAATTTTGTCATTCGTTTGTTGTTGTTGCTGTTGGCTTCCCAACATTAATGAGAAAGCTCTGCTTGGAGAGGAGGTATGTGTTACAGAGCTAGGGGACCCCAGTATTTACCACCTACGATGGCCGAAGTCGCTGTAATGTTAAAAATAAATGTGACGTCTACAGAATCCAGTCCCCTTCATGAGAAACACTGTGAGCAGGGAAAAGGGAGAATAATTTTGGGAGAATAATTCTGAAGAATGTAAAAGGGTCCAGGGGCGCCTGGGTGGCTCCGTGGGTTAAGCCTCTGCCTTCGGCTCAGGTCATGATCCCAGGGTCCTGAGATCGAGCCCTGCATCGGGCTCTCTGCTCGGCAGGGAGCCTGCTTCCTCCTCTCTCTCCACCTGCCTCTCTGCCTACTTGTGACTCTGTCAAATAAATAAGCAAAAATAAAAAAATCTTAAAAAAAAAAAAAGCATGTAGAAGGGTCCAGAACCTTGGAGAACAGTCAGATGTGCTGAGATATGACCCCTGCTGTTTCTGGAGATTCTGAGCCTCCCTCCGAAGCCTCCTGGGAGGCGGGGGGGGAGAGAACCAGGTGCTGGGCATTCTGCATGAAAGGCCCAGTAGTAAAGGTTGTGGTGATGTAGCTTTCTTTTCCCCCTCATACGCACTCACCGACACTCACACAGTTTCTCTCTCTGTGGTATCTGCAGTGCTGTCAGGGCGTCCACTACTAACCAGACTCTGTCCTGAATTGCCCCTCCTCCCAGTCCATCTAGGTATTGCAGAGCACTGGTCACTCGTCTAGAGTCCAAGGTAGTTTTCCCCTTGGTGTCCTCTTTGACCTCCCCATCTGACCAGTGACCACATTCCAGACAGCATCATCCCATCAGGGATGTCCTCCTGTCACTGTGCCTGCTCAGAGATCTTTAAGTTCTAAACTCTCTTTACACCTGAAAGCCTCCTCTAAACTCCTAAACTCTCTTTTACTGAAAGCGCCCCTCCCCGCTTTTTACAACAGTGGGTATCTACTTGTAGCATCTGTAAAGTCAATGGTACTATTCAAGTGTCAACCCCCCCCCCCCCAACAAGTATCCAATTCTAGAAACAGAAGAGGCTTGGAAACTTACATGATGATGTTCCTGTTCCTTTCCAGAAATGTGGCCATCTGGAGGGTTGAAGCGTGTTTGCTCCTGTGACTCTTCTGCTAACATTTAGTAAGAATTTCTTGAGGCTTTTCATGTCATGCTAACATTTTGGAATTTAGATAGAATCTAGTCTTTATCATCAAAAATTTAGCATTCAGGTAGGAAGAAGATAGGTCCAAGGACAGTTTGTTGCATTCACCCAGATGCACA
>PISX010028525.1:0-21429 GCA_004024625.1 Mellivora capensis | reverse complement strand
GGCAACCGTGGCCATTGCTGCTATAAACATTGGGGTACAGATGGCCCTTCTTTTCACCACATCTGTATCTTTGGGGTAAATACCCAGTAGTGCAATTGCAGGGTCATAGGGAAGCTCTATTTTTAATTTCTTGAGGAATCTCCACACTGTTCTCCAAAGTGGCTGCACCAACTTGCATTCCCACCAACAGTGTAAGAGGATTCCCCTTTCTCCACATCCTCTCCAACACACATTGTTTCCTGTCTTGTTAATTTTGGCCATTCTAACTGGTGTGAGGTGGTATCTCAATGTGGTTTTAATTTAAATCTCCCTGATGGCTAGTGATGATGAACATTTTTTCATGTGTCTGATAGCCATTTGTATGTCTTCATTGGAGAAGTGTCTGTTCATATCTTCTGCCCATTTTTTGATATGATTATCTGTTTTGTGTGTGTTGAGTTTGAGGAGTTCTTTATAGATCCTGGATATCAACCTTTTGTCTGTACTGTCATTTGCAAATATCTTCTCCCATTCCGTGGGTTGCCTCTTTGTTTTGTTGACTGTCTCCTTTGCTGTGCAGAAGCTTTTGATCTTGAGGAAGTCCCAAAAGTTCATTTTCGCTTTTATTTCCTTTGCCTTTGGTGACATCTCTTGAAAGAAGTTGCTGTGGCTGATATCAAAGAGGTTACTTCCTATGTTCTCCTCTAGGATTCTGATGGATTCCTGTCTCATGGGAATAAACTTAACCAAAGAGGTAAAGGATCTGTACTCGAGGAACTACAGAACACTCATGAAAGAAACTGAAGAAGACACAAAAAGATGGAAGACCATTCCATGCTCTTGGATCGGAAGAATAAACATTGTTAAAATGTCTATACTACCTAGAGCAATCTATACTTTTAATGCCATTCCGATCAAAATTCCACTGGTATTTTTTAAAGAGCTGGAGCAAATAATCCTAAAATTTGTATGGAATCAGAAGAGACCCCGAATTGCTAAGGAAATGTTGAAAAACAAAAATAAAACTGGTGGCATCACATTACCTGATTTCAAGCTTTACTACAAAGCTATGATCACCAAGACAGCATGGTACTGGCATAAAAACAGACACATAGACCAGTGGAACAGAGTAGAGAGCCCAGATATGGACCATCAACTCTATGGTCAAATAATCTTTGACAAAGCAGGAAAAAATATACAGTGGAAAAAAGACAGTCTCTTCAATAAATGGTGCTGGGAAAATTGGACAGCTATATGTAGAAGAATGAAACTAGACCATTCTCTTACACCATAAACAAAGATAAGCTCTAAATGGATAAAGGACCTCGATGGGGATCCTGATTCTCCCTCTGCCTATGGCTCCCCCTGCTTGTGTTCCCTCTCTCGCTGTCTCTCTCTATCAAATAAATAAAATCATTTTTGAAAAGGCAAGCACATCTGTCTGAAAAAAAAAAAAAATACATGAACATCATGGGTATTTCACGGCAAGAATCAGGAATTACTGTCCCTAAGCTTAGAGACCGAATGATAAGGTACCTGGAGGGGTAAAGGAAGTAGAGATTTGGGAAGGCAGAAAGCATACAAAGGCCAGTCAGGGACTCAAAGCTCACTAGATAATAATAACAAAATAATAAAAACAATGGCACTATTATGAACACAGTTAACGTCTACTGAATGCTTGCTAAGTCACGGGCATTAACTCATTTAATCCTCACAACCATTCTTTAAAGTAGGTAAAGTTATTAACCCATTTCACAGTTGAAGGAACTGAGGCTCAGAAAAAAACAGTTAACTTGCCTAAAGTCACACAGCAAGTGAATAAGCAAAGACAGAACTGAAACTCTTAAACCTGCTCTGGAGCCCCTTCTCATGGCTGCTAAAGAATGGGGCTCCACCGCTGGGGTGTTCTAGACCCAGGCTTTTATCTCGTCAGGTTTCTAGGCCCTTGTAAAGCTGATGAGAACAGTGGACATTTCCTCAGGAAATGCATATAGGTTCATACCAAATTCTGCAAATAATCTTGAGGACATAAAGTTTTCTTAAGGTTCATCCTTGGCCCCTTGTGAAGACCCCTGTTCTAAATGAAACCAGTAATGAAACTGACACATGGGGTTGATTCTGAACACTCATAGATGCAATAAATTTCTCTAAGTCACAAGACATCATGCTTGAGGTGCAGTAAGAAGGAAGACACATGAACCATGACCCTTCTTTTCAAGAGAACTTGAGACCATGGCCCTTCTTTTTCCCCTCCGATTCCACGTTAAGGTTTTGTGCTTGCAATTCTATGTTATCCTTGTAGTTCTAATTTGTGCAACTAGCACTCATTTAATGCTTCCTCTTGGTGCCCTCACTACCCAAGAGCTGTTATTACTGATTACGGCAAATGGAAGAAGGGAGGGAGGCACGGAGGGAGGAAAGTGGTTCTGTAAATGTCACCCAGCTGCGGGATTCCTCCGTTCCCTGGGTCCTCTAAACAACTCATCGTGTCCTCCTTTTTCTCAGAAACTTTATGCTTTCAGAAATTCCAAAATTTCTGAAAAATTCTGTTTTCTTTGGAAAAAAGTAGTAATTATATCAGCAATTTACTAACATATCCAGCAGACTCATGCTGGTAGAGCCAATAGTCCCCACCATGAGGGGGTTTGAGGGTGACATCCACTGTGCCAAAACCCAGGCACTTCCCAAAGGCTCCCACAGTCTGAGAGCACCATGGAGGAGGTGGGAGGGAATGAGAAACTCTTCCTGCCAGACTCAGGGAAGACATCACAAGGACACTGACATTTGAGCAGGGTCCTGCAGGATCAGTTAAGAACTGGTCCAGTAGAAAAAGGAGAAAGAGTGTGGCAGGTAGAAGGACAATCAGGAGCAAGAGCTTATAGCAGTGTCAGGGGACCATGAGAAGGTCTGAGTCCTGGAGAAAAGGCCAGAAAGATGGGCCGGGGCCAGACCATGAAAGGGCACATACCTTGGGCCAAGAAATTAACTGCATCCTTGAAGCTCCTGGTTCTCAAACTTTAGTGTCCATAAAAGTTACCTGAGTATTCCTTACAAGTCCCTGGGCCTGCTCCCAGAGCTTCTGATAACAGGGCCATATTTGACAAACAGGTGATTCTAATGCAAGGATCTTCAGAGCATACTTTAAAACAAACAAAAACAACACCAACCCTGCTAAAGCAAAGGAAGGGCTGCTAGGAAACTAAACAGTTTGCCAACAGAGGAGCTGTTTTGTACCCACTGCGCAGAAGATAATATGCACACAGAAATCCACAGCCCCATTCGGCCACATCCATAGTGATTCCTGAGTGTTACAGTTTTGTCCAAAGACACTCTGCCCTTATACCAGCAGAGAGAGAGAGGGGCCAGAAACAGCCGCCCCCCCATACACACACACACGGTCCATTCCCGGAAAGACTCACGGGGGACAGTGCCAGTCATGATACCTGGCCTTACTAGGTACTCAGTGAGGGCTATGGACAGAATCTCCTCTCTGACAATAGAATACTATGCAGCCATCAAAAGAAATGAATTCTTGGCATTTGCGATGACGTGGATGGAACTAGAGGGCATTATGCTTAGTGAAATAAGTCAATTAGAGAAAGACAATTATCATATGATCTCCCTGATATGAGGAAGTGGAGATGCAACGTGGGGGGCTTGGGGGGTAGGGAAGGAATAAATGAAACAAGATGGGATCGGGAGGGAGACAAACCGTAAGAGACTCTTAATCTCACAAAACAAACTGAGGGTTGCCGGGGGGTAAAGGAGGTAGGGAGAGGGTGGTTGGGTTATGGACATTGGGGAAGGTATGTGATATGGTGAGTGCTGTGAAGTGTGTAAGCCTGGCGATTCACAGACCTGTACCCCTGGGGCTAATAATACATTATATGTTAATTTAAAAAATTAAAAATTTAAAAAAAAAAGAATCTCCTTGGGATGCCTGGGTGGCTCAGTTGGTTAAGCGGCTGCCTTCGGCTCAGGTCATGATCCCAGAGTCCTGGGATCGAGTCCCACATCGGGCTCCTTGCTCGGCAAGGAGCCTGCTTCTCCCTCTGCCTCTGCCTGCCACTCTGTCTGCCTGTGCTCGCTCTCTCTCTCTCCCTCTCTCTCTGACAAATAAATAAATTAAAAAAAAAAAAAAGAATCTCCTCTCTGAAAGAGGAAATCTAAGCCCCTCATTTCAGCCATTCAGAAATCTTATAGTAACAAAGACCCAGCTGGTACATCTACCAGCAAAGACACAATTCCCCAAGATAATGCAGGTAAAACAGTGGTCCCCTGTAATGGGTTTATCCACCCTTGCTCTATAAAAGGGTTTTGGAAGTTCTTCTTTGGAGAGAAGCTGTATGACAATATCCCTCTAGGCAGTTTCCATCTACTGCCGGTTCAGGTGGGAAGACATTGCCCAGATCTTCATACTTAGCTGTGGGAGTCTACGCTGCGTACCTGGGGAGGTGTGGATTTACTCTCTTGGTTATCAGCAGGAAACAGGCATTTAGCCCTCCAGAGATCTGTTGAGAACCTTTCTTTATGCCACATACACCAGTGAGCACGGGATCCCTCTCAAAGGCACCAAACAGCCTCTGAATGAGCAATGCGTGAGCCACTACTGAGCTGAGTCTTGTCCCCTTGTATGGCCTTCAGTGAGAGTCAAACTTTTCATCTTCATCAAGGAGAGATTCAGCGCTCGGTGCCAGGGACCCGCTCTGTGCTCGACTCACCTGCTTAGGGAGTCATCACATCCGAAGGCTTGAGACCCTTGGCCTCACGGCTTAGAAGGAATGTACGATGTCCACCAGTCAGCTGTTGGGACTTAACAGCATAAATATTTGCCCAGGGTCACTCTAATAGTCAACTAATTTCCCCAGAAATGGATCAGGCTTCTTACAAGACATGTGGGGGAAAAGGTAAATACCTTCCCTCTAAGACCGTTCAGTGTTGACTTCACTAAAACACTCCATTATTGCACACTGAGTGCGAGAAGAGACATGGGGAGGACCCGATTTCATGGTGATTAAGTGTAGAGTAATTATCGAAATTATTTGCATTTGTCTGAATAACACTCACTTTTAAGACTATATCATTTAAAGCAAATTGTTGGATATTATTTTTTTCTGGCAGCAATAATCAGGCATTTTTCATAAAATAGCTTGCTTGCAAGAAAATCGCCAAATAATGGCAGAAACACACCCAGCTCTAAATACAATGAAGCGTGAGGAGGCCAAGTCAAGATTAAAATGGCTCTCATGCTGTGGAGACACTGAAATGCTGTCTTGCTGTTCCCGGGCACACTGGGAGCCGCTGCTGAGGCGCTAATGGGCCCCACACAGTCCTTCAGAGTGGTTTCCTCTCAGGGTGTCTGTAATAACGGGCCTTCGGGGTTTACTAGACGGAGTAAACGCAGGGCCCGGTGCTCTTGGGAGAACAAAAGCTTCTCTGCACCAGGGTTGATGTGCAGGTTTCTGCTCAGGTCTTGGGCTGCTTCCCACAGCCTGTCTGTTTGCCCCCTTGTTCTGGGAGGCCACATGGGAGGTTCTCTGTTCATAAAAGCCACACCAGAGACCTCCATATAGACCTACAGGAGAGCCAGTGAATACTGGGACCCCAAAGCTAATTATCTTCCTATTGCCACCTTGCCTCCCTTACCGCCACCAAAACACAGGGCCCTTTGGGAGAGTGTCCCCTTTTTAGAATGAGTTCTTAAGTTATACATCTCCTCGCAACCCTGATCCCGTACAAAGCTACTTCCAATGCTTGATAATGACATCCGGGTTATATTTCTGAATGAGAACTACAGATTTAAAACCTCTTCTGATTCATTTCACACACTGCTTTTGCATTTGTCTTCGGTTCAGTCCACAAGGGTGTGCCGAGTGTCTGAGTGTTCCCCTCCCTTCCCCAGACCACTCAGATCAGAGCCAGCCTCTCCTTGGGTGGTCAGGCTATCAGCAAGCTTGCCCTCTTCCCCTGTCCAACCATATCCCCTCCCAGTCCTTGTCAGCCACCCTCCCCAGAAGAAGCTCCAAACCGTCAGCTGGCCACCAACTTCAAAGTGTCACACAGGTCCTCCAGTGTTCCTTCTGTTCTCCCTGTGATGCGGCATATCGGGACCCAGGCCTATATCTTCCCGGAAACTCTGCCCCGACAGTCCCCTTCCTACTCGTTCTCAATTTGTTCCTCTATCTCCTCCCAAATGCTCCTCTTCATTCATCCCACATTCCCCCCAAGTCTTTGTTGAGGGCTGCTACTCTATAAGGCTCTGTCCCTTCTAATGTTTATCCCATTGAAATATCCGATTTTCCTCTTTGCCTTCACATAAGTATAGCTTCTTCCAACTGGGATTTGGAGTTTGCAAAAGTGGAAACCAGGTCTCTTTTACTTCTTGCTGCAGATTCTACTCACATTCTTCTGCTGCCCACTATGTGCCCGTCACGCTGTCTCTCAAAGGATCAAAAATGGTACTTACTATAGAGTACACACCAAATGAATAAATAAACGTTTGTTGGTTTAATAAACAAGCTCAGGAATTTTAAGAAACAAAACAAACAAAGAAAGAAAAACAAAGACAAACTAAAAACGACAGACTCTTGACTACAGAGAACAAACTGATGGTTCCCAGAGGGGAAGAGGGTAGAGGGGTGGATGAAATCAGCCACGGGGGTTAAAGAGGGCCCTTCTCCTGATGAGCACTGGGTAAGGTAGAGAATTGCTGAATCGGTGAAGCAGATAAGGGAAGGTTCTCCTGCAGCTCCCCAGCCCCAAGCTTATGCTTCTCACACCAAACACAGACACACACCAGCTGTCCACTGAGGAGATAGCCATTCCCAAAAGTAGCCACATCAGGGAAACTTCAGGAGAACACCAGCCCACAGGACAACCCTGGGAGGCCAACAAGGGAGCAGATATTTGCTGATGTGCCATCTTTCCCCACCCAAGCCGTTCCAGGGATGGCAAGGGACAATAGATAAACCAAATGGAATTTAAAATCCTGGCTCCAGGACCTGTGTGACCTCAGGCAAGTTGCTTAATGTCTATCTCTCTCTCTCTCTCTCTCTCTCTCTCAATTTCCTCATTTGTAAAATGAGGTTCTAATAATGCCTACTTCCCTGAGTGTGGACAATTAAAATGGTCCAAACACGTGATACAGTCAACACAGAGCTGGTCACTCTGTCAGGGATCCTGATTATTATCACTACCTGTTATCACTGAAACCAAAATTGGACTTTTCCTCTGTTGTCCCAAATGGCCCCATGTCAAGAATCCATTCTCTTTCCCCTTCCTACCTGCCCACTTTCATCCTTCCATTTTCTCTTTCATTTCCCCTCTCCTTCACTGTTTCAGAACAAGCCCTGAAATTACATTTGAAACAAAAGGCAGTGACGGCTCTGACTCCTGGTCCCGTACACCACCCCACGGCTCCACCAACTGTCCTTTCCTCACACGGACAACCTCACTTCATCTCCTTTCCGTCACATCATCTCTGTGCTAGACACCCTTTAACTTCTCAGAAAACAGGGCAGTGTTTTCAAGATTACCAGTTAGGAAACTGCAATCAAAAATTTTCTCATCCAGCTTGTTGGAATATAACGAAACATCCCAGTATCTTCCAGGTTGACCAAGATTCACCCAGAAAGTAAATTATTTTAGAAAAAGAGGACGTCTGTGTATGTATGCTGAAAAAAAATGGAAACTTGTCTTTGTTCATGTGAAACGCTCTGTATTCAATGAAGCTCTCTGGGTTCTAGTTTCTCTCTTAGGAAGTAAAATACAATAAAGAACATTTGTCCGGATTTTTCTGGAATTTGGTATGCCTGTGGATCTTGTCTTATTCTCCATTTACTGAATCTTTTGTTATTAATATTTTAGTCCTTCAGTATGTTTCTGTTGTACTAATGGAAAAGCATTTTGCCCTCTAGGAGCCAAAAACTACATCTAATAGCTCTGTTAAAATGCCCTTCAGTAAATTAGCAAAGAATATAGCTTTATCTTTTATTTATTAAATAATGAGACTGCTTTCATAAATAGCACTTTTCCTCATTTAGCGTGTACTTGAAAAGACTCTACGGGTTGAATAATGTCTCCATACCCTACAGTGACAGGCAGAATAATGGCCCCAAAAATGTCCCTATCCTATTCTCCAGAACCTGTGATATGTTACCTTAGAAGACAAGAGCTGTCACTGAAGTTAAGGACTTTGAAATGAGATTATCCTGAATTACTTGGTTGGGCTCAATCTAATCATGTGAGTTCTGAAAAGTGGAGACATTTTCCTAACTGGTGAGAGAGACACAGATACAACCACAGAAGAAGGGTCAGACAGATACAACATGAAGACTCTACCCACCATTGCTGGCTTTCAAAATGGCAGAAGGAACACCAGCCAAGGAATGCGGGCAGCCTCTAGAAGATAGTAAAGTCAAAGATACAGTCTCCTCTAGAAGCTCCAGAAAGGAAGGTGGCCTGCCAATTCTTCGATCTTGGCCCAGTGACACCTTGTTCTTGGCCCATGTTAGACTTTAGAACTACAGAACTGTAAAATAATGACTTGGTACTGGTTAGTCCACTAAATTAGTGACAATCTGTTACAATAGTAATAGAAAATAAACACATCCACTCAGAACTAACCCTTTTATTTTAAAGACAATAAGAATGTGAGGTTCTAGGGTGCATGAGTGGCTCAGTCAGTTAAGTATCTACCTTCAGCTCAGGTCATGATCCTAGGGTCCTGGGATTGAGTCCCACGTTGAGCTCCTTACTCCGTGAGGAGCATGCTTCTCCCTTTGCCTGCCACTCCCCCTGCTTGTGCATGTTCTCTCTCTGTCTTTCTCTCTCTCTCTCTCTCTGACAAATATATAAGTAAGATCTTTAAAAAAAAAAAAAAAAAGAATGTGAGTTTCTTCTAGCATTCTAGAGAGTTTCTATTAGAAATAGACTCAGTGGGGTGCCTGGGTGGCTCAGTGGGTTAAAGCCTCTGCCTTCAGCTCAGGTCATGATCCCAGGGTCCTGGGATCTAGCCCCACATTGGGCTCTCTGCTGTGCAGAGACCCTGCTTCCTCCTCTCTCTCCCTGCCTGCCTCTCTTGCCTACTTGTAATCTCTGTATGTCAAATAAATAAATAAAATCTTTTAAATTTAAAAAAAAAAAAGAAATAGACTGGGTTTCATTTGCAGTTCTTTGCATATGGTATTCAGTTGCTGGTATGGAGTCACACGAATGAATGAATGAATGAAGAATGAATGTGTAGTGACTGGATATTCCAAATAGATACACGAAAAAAAGTTGGAGAAAAAAACAGACAATGTACTAGTTTATAAATATAGAAGTTATGAACTGTACAATCATTAAGGAATATTAAGCCAGTACCAAACCAATCTGCCAAAAGAGAGTCTTGATCCCTTCATTTGGAATGATTACAACCATAATTAGGAAGTCAATATGTGGGCTGGTATTATTTTGCTAAAGACATCAGACAATTACATAATTTGATGGTCTACTGTGGCAGAATAGTACTGCTTCTGTTAATGAAACAGAGTAAATTCCTAAGGACAATTCTTTGTCAGAAACTTGGTTCAAATAAGAGACAGAAGATCCCCCTAAGCAGAAAAGGAAAGGTTTAACATATAAACGCCCTGTTGAAGTAGCACTAGAATGAAAATACAGTGAACAAACATAAGTGATTGGTCTCAGACCTTCCCCAGCTTTGGGTGGGGGAAAGGAGGGTGCTGGGGTGGATGGGAAAGATTGACAGGCTAAGTTGATACATACTGAAGTTCCACCTCACAGAGGCAGTCACCATTGATTCTATTAGACAGAAGCACGTGGAGCTAAGGCTATTTATTTCTTCAAAATGATACAAACTCAAGCCCAGCATTGCACAATTTATATAGGCTTGAGGTGTTGTTGGTTTTTTTTTTTTTCAACACTGCTGTTGCAATAGATCTTCCTTTCCAGAAAATTCCATAATCAAATTATCAGCATATATTGTGAATTCTAAAAATTAGATACTTGCAATGGTGAAAGAGTAAACAGAAGCAGCCCCAGTTAGATTTTAGATTCAGTGAGGTTTCTGCATAATTGGCTATGTAATGTGAAAATTCCTGGTTGCATTCACTCTCCTCAAAAGCCAACTGAACTCACAGAATTGCAAGTAGCAGCTCCCCCTGAGGTTCATGATACAAATTAAAATGTTACAAATTTGAGAATTCCACTTTTTCCATTAGGGGCTATGTACCAATCACATTTTATTTTTTCATATTTGATAGATTGACAGATGACAAGGCCCATAATGAAAATAGTGATAGGTCTCCCTAATTGCCATTTGAAGTAAATTAATATATTCCTACCCTTAGCCTTCTTTCAGCAAGTACAGCCAAGTATTCTCATTAAACTCGGACAAAACAGAAAGGCATCTTCTGGGAAGTTTTGACTAAATATAACCAGAACATGCACCAGAGAAATCAGAACATATGTACATCTGGAGACTTCAGAGTCAGTGCTCTTTGACTGCACACTTACTCCCTTCATTTAGGATACAATAGTGGTTTCGCAGTGATTGTATTGTCTCAGTAAGCTGAATTTGTATTAAGTTACTAACATCAGAGGAAACTTCTACTCAGCCTGACTTCTCTCAAACCAGATCGAAAGTTCTCTGGTTATAGCTACTGTAAGTCTCAAACATTCAGAGGGATGATTCCAAGTCCCGAACTTTCTATTTTACCAGCCTCAAAGCCAATAAAATGTTCCCTAGCCTATAATATTTCTGTATCTAAAAACACCTTCTAGCTTCACACTCCCAAAGCAATACAAAAGTCTTGCTACAGGAGCTGAAGACATGGTGTCACCACATTCCTCATCCACTTGTCTCCTTCGATATGGGAGAGTCTTCAACATAAGCCTCTTCAGAACGGAGTTTCAAATCAAAGATGATCCATATAATATCCAGATGCACTAAAAATTAAAATAATAGGTACAAATGGAACAAATTCTTTACTTCTATGCTAGGAAGACTGCTGTCAGATTACACAAAATCCATCCTCAAAGATTTTTCAAAAGATACTAAAGAATGCTATTCTTCCTAGCCTGTCTCTTAAACTGGAACATGTGCGTTTTCTCATGATACCCAAAGGTAGCCCAAGTGAAAGGGCATAGTAAGGTCTTTATACTTCTGCTGGGTTCCTTTTCCATCCACCAGCCCCCTCATGTGAAGGACAAGATACCCAACCGACAGTAGAATCAGAGAAGTCAAAAGAACAATAACAGACCTACTATATTACCAAAGATGTTTATAAAAAGTGGGAATGCAAAAGGAAGCAGCAAATTATGTAAGCGATTACAAAGATATGAAAACTTAAGTTTAGGAATAAGCCTGGTCCCCTGGCTACTCCTGTCTCAGCTTTGATACTAACAGTCACTGAAGCTCCTTAACTTCCACAGCAAGAGTCTGAAACCAGTTCAAGGCGGATGAGACTGGTATAGTGTACTACAGGCCAGAAGCCTCAGGTCTAAATGCCACATCCGCCAATTACTGGCAATGATTTAATCTCTTAAACCCCAGTTTCCTCATCTATAAAGGAGAATAAACAGGTCTATTTCACAGGATTGTTATGAAGATAAAAGCATACCAGGATATCCACATACACTGGAAAGTTGAAATGGAGTCCATATAAAACATGGTTTATGTGAGAAAAGGATTAAAGAGCTGAGAGAAGAAATCCCATCACCAACCAAACAATGTAGCTGCTCTTCACCACATGATGAGCCGAGTAGATAAACACAACCACGGTACCTGTGCCTCCAAAATGGCAGGAAGCTGAGGGTGAAGAAGACACGGATTCTTGCTCCACTCTAACATATCCTGTGACCTGGGGAGAGCCCTTCTCTGGGCCTCAGTTTTCTCATTTGTACAATAAGAAAGTTCTTTCTAGCACCTTCCACCTACAGATCAAGGATTTGGGGTTTGAAGCTTCAGCCACTATTTCCTGCTATAACAAGATTCAACACTACATCTGGGACCACAGTGAAAGTCAGGGGAAATTGGCTCTATGCCCAGAAATGGTCTGGAGTTGATCATGGGGTTCCTCGATCCTGGAATAGGGGGTTGGCGGCGAGGAGGAAGACATTTTCCTCTAACTTAAGGAAGCCTGGTGATACCATCTGGCAGCAGAATGAAGAATGTGGTTCTATTTCATCCTTGTACTTCCTCCCCTGCTCTAGTCCAAAGCTGCCTGAAGTAATGACTGACTTAGAAAGAAAGTACTAGAAGCCAACATTATTTCAACTAAAACTATCAACAAGTCTAAATGTGAAGAATGTTTATTAAAAGGAAAAAAATAATTCTGCAATGTGCCTAAAATACAGATTGTCTGCAAAGTGGCCCATGTGGTATAACTACATAAACTTTATTACCTAGTAAGTCTTGTGTCTTAAAACTCTTGGCAGGAGCCTTCATTTGACTAACCCAGACTTTTTTTTTTTTTTTTTTTTTTGCCTTGGCTGGCCCAGACATAGAAGAATTAGCGCCACTGAATAACATATTAGGCTCTTGCTTTTTGTAGTAGATACATTGTTCTTTGTACTGTTCTAATGCTTTGTCATATAACTTGACTGCCACCTGAACAAGGAAGCAACTGTTCACATTTTTTTAATACATCTTAGCTGAAGATTCAAACTCAATTCAGGATCATTTGATTCTTGAAAGGGCCTTCTCTTCTTTGGATCTTTGATTCTCTACTCTCTTTGATATATGTGTTTATACAATCAGCACAGGAATGATTATTTAAAGTTTGATTTTTCCTAAAATGTACTGTCTATTGAGTTCAATGAAATGCAGAGCGGTATTTCAACATCTCACTGGTTTTGAAATTTGGATTCTGGTTGGCAAATCTTACATTTCTTTCCATTTTCTTTAAAATGCTAAGAAACCGTGTGTGTATGTGTGTGTGTGTGTGTGTGTGTGTGTGTTCTTTAAAATTTATAGTCAGCTCTGAAATTACAATGTAATAGCTTTAAAACGGTCCAAAGTGCCTCTAATGGGAATGAATTATAATGGAAAGTATCAAGAAAGGCTCTGAGCATTATTTAGAAAGCAGCTTTGTTTCTATCTTGGTTTATCCTTTGCCAATGGCCCCATTAGGGTATCACTCAATCAGTCTCTCTGCTGGATAGCAAGTTTACATTCATCCATGCACTAACCAGTCAAAGAAGTGTAGAAAGCTCTACTTGGGTAGAGCCGTGGCCCCCTTGAGAAAGGAGAAGCTTTCTGTTAAATAGTTTCTAATTCCACCAGTGCTAGAGATGCCAAATGGGAAAATTCCATTGTCCTTTTCACAAAATGTATTTCATGCCTCTTCCCTTGCCCCTTCTGTAAGAGCTCCATGGAGCATCAAGACGAATGCCCTCTTCTAAATGAATGAGAAAATATTTCACACCACAGGGTGTGATGAAGTTAGCAGCTACTTAATTCTTTAGCCTTCCAGAAAGGCATGTACCATTTTAATGGTGCGCTTAAAAAATGTGACAATGAAATTAATATAACAGTAATCACTTACAGTTATGAAGTACTTATTACATCCTGGACTTTGAGCTACTGTTTCAGATACATTGAATGGGCTCCTTTAATCTTCAGGCAGACCCACACACAAACTCTAGGCAGCAGTATTGTCCCAATTTGAAAGATGAGAAGGTCAAGTCTTCCAGTAATGTCTGAGGATCAAATTAAAAAGAAATCAAGTAGAGGGGCACCTGGGTGGCTCAGTGGGTTAAAGCCTCTGCCTTCAGCTCAGGTCATGATCCCAGGGTCCTGGGATCGAGCCCTACATAGGGCTCTCCGCTCTGCGGGGAGCCTGCTTCCTCCTCTCTCTCTCTGCCTGCCTCTCTGCCTACTTGTGATCTCTGTCTGTCAAATAAATAAATAAAATCTTTAAAAAGAAAAAAAGAAAGAAATCAAATAGAGCCAAGTTCTAAGCCCACTCTGATTCTAAACTGGCACTCTTAGCCAGTCCTATATGCTTGACAATAGAAGACATTTTAGAAAATCAACAGGTGACTTGGAATTAGTGTAAAGAAGAAAAAGCAGTGTTGCTTAAATGGCTTTCTGAAGAAGTCCTCTCAAAAAGAAACCTGTCTTGATTATGCATACGCCTTAATTTAAAAAGAAGTTAATATTTAGTAGGTGCCTAGTATGTGTCAGGCATTTTTCTAACTATTCTATATGTATTAACTCACTGGGTCCATATAACAATCATCATTTTGCGTCATTCCAATGACCGTCTTCCAGATGAGGAACCTGAGGCAGGTAGAAGTTAAGCAACACAGGGAAGGCTACTCACCCAGTGTGGAACCAGGTGGTTTGGCCCTAGAGCCCACCCTCTTAACATGACCCTAAGCTATGGACACGTTCGCTAATGAAAACAAAATCCTAGGGACAGCAACTGGGGAAACAAAAGTCAGAAATGAAACAGCGAAGCTGAATCTACATAAGAAACTAACAGGAATTTAGGAATAGGGCAGAAGACAAAGAAGGACCCAGAATCATCTCAACGACCTTCTACCCAAGTCCAAAAAAAAAGATGAACAAGAAAAATCTGAGTCAGGAAGAGACATAGGACCACTCAAAATGGAGATGTGTTATATTTTATTTTAAGTTGCTTGCTAAATAACCATCCCATGACACACAGAGCCTTGAGAGGGGGCACTTTTGGTACCACTGAAATCGGGATGGTGTCTGCAGCATGGAAAAGGGCCAGCAGGCACTGGAGGTACACTGCAAAATGTCAGAGGAGATGTCTGGGATAAATGGAACCATCTTCCAGTGATCTACAGAGAGGAGATGACCTACCACAAGAGGATGGAGACTGAAGCCAATTTCATTCAGTCTTAATGGACAATCTCATTGCAACCAATGGAGGAGTTGGGGACACCAAGGCAGCTGAAATCTGGGTTGGGTTAGACTGAAAATCTTCTGATTTCTAAAATTAAAAAATAAAATAATAAATAAAAATAAAGCCAGGCTTTATTTAAAATAATAGCAACACAACAGTGAGCAAAACAGACTAGGTCCCCGACCCCTTGGAGTTTATAATCAAGCGGAGAAAATTGACAATTAAGCAGTAACATGAAGTGCCACATGACAGAGGATACAGTAAGGGCACACCAAGTGCCAGGGAGCAGATAACAAAGGGCCCTACACTAACCCTGAAGATGGGAAGTTTCCAAGGAGGTATGTTCATGCAGACAGATGGAGAAACCACTGAGGAGAGTCTGGAAGGGGCCCTGCATGAATGAAAAGGAGGTCCCTTCTGGAACTTCACTCAGGAAAAGGAAAAATAAGGGGAACGGTGGCAAGAGATGAGGCTGTGCAAAGAAGGCAGAGTCGGATCACCTGGGGCTTGGAAGCCATGTTGGGCAACTGGGGGCAACAGGAAGACAATCCGTGTTCAATAGGGTAGTGACATAACCAAATGAAAGCTGCACGTTTTAAAGTTTAAAAAAAGATAGGTGAAGGGGCACCTGGGTCGCTCACTTAAGTGGCCAGCTCTTGATTTAGGCTCAGGTCATGATCTCAGATCTAGCCCCATGACGGGCTCTGCACTCAGCACAAAGTCTGCTTGAAATTCTCTCTCTCCCTCTGCCCCTCCTCTCCCTCCCCAAACCCTCCCTCCACTGGCATTCTCTCTTCTCTCTTTCTCTCTAAAATAAATAAATAAGTCTTTTTAAAAAATAGGTGAAGAGGGCATCAAAATTATGTTTCATTTTCCTGAGCTGAATATATGTGGTATTTTTTCAGTTGACAAAGATGTCACTCTTATAGTGAGATTTATTCTCAGCCATCTATAACCATCCTCACATAGGGTGTAAATTTGCATGGTGCCCAACAGCAAAGGCCATTCCCCCATATAATCTGGGGACTGAACCCACAATTATCACCCTTCTGTCTACTGTGTTGACTCAGATTCCACAAAATTATTTTATTTATTAAAAATGCACAGGAGCACCTGGATGGCTCAGTGGGTTAAAGCCTCTGCCTTCGGCTCAGGTCATGATCCCAGGGTCCTGGGATCGAGCCCTGCATCGGGCTCTCTGCTCAGTGGGGAGCCTGCTTCCCCCTCCCTCTCTGCCTGCCTCTCTGCCTACCTGTGATCTCTGTCAAATAAATAGAATCGTAAAAAAAAAAAAAAAAATGCACCTTCAGCCCCCCTGGGGCTGTGAAGCCAGACAATGAGAAGCAGGAGCAAAACCCTGAGGAGTCACAAGCATCAAAGCTCTGCAAAAAGACCTGGAACGCTTTGCCAAGCTCCAGAAGCAGAAGAGGATCACCCTGGGATATACTCGGGCCGATGAGGGGCTCACCCTGGGGGTTCTCTTTGGGGAGGTGTTCAGCCAAACCACCGTTTGCCGTCTGGAGGCTCTGCAGCTCAGTTTCAAGAACTTGTGTAAGCTGCAGCCCCTGCTGCGGAAGTGGGTGGAGGACGCTGACAACGACAAAAACCTACAGAGATATGCAAAGCAGAGACCCTGAAAGAGAACCGCGTGAGAGGCAACCTGGAGAACACATTCCTGCAGTGCCCAAAGCCCACCCTGCAGCAGGTCAGCCACATTGCCCAGCAGCTCAGCCTTGAGATGGACGTGGTCCGAGTGTGGTTCTGCAATCGTCGGCAGAAGGGCAAAGGGTCAAGCCGTGACTATTCGCAACGAGAGGATTTTGAGGCTGCTGGGTCCCCTTTCTCAGGGGCACCAGTATCCTTTCCTCTGGCACCAGGGCCCCATTTTGGTACCCCAGGCTATGGGGGCCCTCATTTCACTACGCTGTACTCCTCAGTCCCTTTCCCTGAGGGGGCTTTCCCTCTGTGTCTCTCACCACTCTGGGCTCTCCCGTGCATTCAAACTGAGGTGCCGGCCCTTCCCAGGAGTGGGGGCCCGAGGAAGGGGGAGAGTGCGGGAAAGAGAACCTGGGGTTTGTACCAGGGCTTTGGGATTAAGTTCTTCATTCACTAAGAAAGGATTTGGGAACACAAAGGTTGTGGGGGCAGGGAGTTTGGGGGGACTGGTTGGAAGGAAGGTGAAGTTCAAGGATGTTCTTGTTTTTAATCCCCACATCACTTTCTTAAATAAAGAAGCCTGGGACACAGTTAAAAAAAAAAATTAAAATAAAAATAAATAAATAAAACAACACACCTTCAGGGGTGCCTGGGTGGTTCAGTCAGTTAAGCATCCAACTCTTGGTTTCCTCTCAGGTCACGAGATTGGGCCCTATGTCAGACTCCGTGGTCTGAGGGGAGTCTGTTTCAGATTCTCTCCCTCTGCCCCTCCTCCCACTCTCTCTCTCTCACAAATAAATAAATAAATATTTTTTAAAAATGCACCTTCAGTGCAGGTCAAACACTATTCTAAGGACTTGACAAATATTAGCTCATTTAATCCTCATAACAAGTCTATGAAGTACGTACTCTTATGATCCCTATTTTACAGATGAGGAAACTGAGGCTGAGAACAGTCTCACAGCTAGTAAGTAGTAATGCAGGATTCCAACCAGCACACTGGCTTCATAGCCCATGCACTCAAACCACTACCCCATGCAGCCTATCGAATTGTTTCTGAGGAGGCTAAAGACAAAGCAATCTAAGTAGGTACGACATTCACTAGTCATTTGTAAAAACATTTATTGAGCCTGAGACCAGAATGGGGAAACAACCATGAACATGGCCTACTCCCTGCCTCCTAGCCCACCATGGCCAGTCCAGCAACAGAAGAGATAATACCCCAAAATCACAATCCATGTAAGAGGAGGGAAGAGAGGGGTCAGCACATGGCAGACAGACATCCCATTCCCCCTGGGGCAGAGATGCCACCAGCAAAGAATTCCTGCAGAGGTAGATGCTAGAGCTCACGTTGAAGGGTAGGTGGGATATGACCAGCCGGGCAAAGAACAAAGGAACACAAGAACACATCAAGCGGTTTTGTTTGGGAACTAGCAAATTATTCAATGTGGCTAGTGACAGGGATCCCTGGGGGAAATGGCAGGCTAGGGGATTGGAGAGGTAGGATGCTTCCGGCTTATCTGAGCAGGACTGTCCCCTCATAAATACCAAACAGCCAGGTTCTCAGAAAGCACATGTTCTGCTCATAAAACAGATCATACAGTAAGAAGGCCCTAAAAGCAACCGCCCATTTGTCTCTGTGGATCGTTTTACTGTTTCCTTGGCTAGAAAACCTTTGCCAAAATCTTTCTCTCCAGGTCCAGGGTCTTCGCTCTGAGGCCCAATTTTTAAAATACACATCCCCCAAGTTCTTTCCCCGTGGACCTGGCATCCAAACCTTGTGAGTAAATTACAGATTATCCCATGCCAGATGGAGTAATACCTTATAAAAGGAGTGACTACTCCACCTCAGGACTTCTGTCCCTCTGAAAAATAACTGAACTCTATGCCAAGGACAAAAATAAATCCCTAAGTCCCAAAACAATCATTTTAAAATGCTCTAACATCTCCTGTCCCATAAAAGACCCAGAGCAGTATTTTAGACGTGCATGCATGCTTCTTCAAAACACCTCCAGCCACTGTGAGTTCTCACATTCCTCTTCTACAAGTAATAGTCAAAACAATTCTTCTTTTTAATTAATTGTTTTGATTCCTATAAGCATTATGCCTAGAATGGACTTTAAGCCAAGAACATAATCTGACAAACCTAATTGCACACATGTTCATATGCACTTCACACACAAACACATATGTATGTTCGAATGAAAAGGCCAGGATGGAACTGGAATCAAACAGGCATAAAATTAATTAACATGACTTTATTTTATTCTCTATTTCATGCAAAGTTTCCCAATAACTTTTATTCTTGATGACTTCCAACAACCCCACAGGGAAGACTAGTATCTTTTAGGCATGAATCTTGCAAATAATAAAAGGAGGTCCATACAGATCACAGTGTGGCTATGACTTTGTGGGAAATAAAGCAGAATGTTGAGACAAAATGTGGGTCATCCAGGGGAGAAAAATGCTCATGAGGTAACAAAGAGAGCCTCTAATCCAACCTCCCCATTTCACAGATGAGGAAACAAAGGTCCAGAGAGAGACCCACAGACGCATGGCCCAGAAGTAGATAACCATCCCACAGCCACATTCTCTGACATCTAGTTCAATTTTTTTTCAGACTCTTTACTTCTCCAACTATTTTGGATATAACTCCTAGAGGTTCACATAAGAGAGTCACAAAGGGTTCAGCAGCACAGTATAAAGCTCGAGTATCAAATGTGCTTGAAGACTGGAGAGGAAGTAATGTTTTACTAATTTAATATATAAATATTAGAATAATACAAAAATAGTATAGGTTTTTAAATGTGTAATTGCATGAATTTTTCAGCATGTTTCAGAAGACTTCAAAGAAAGGATGTGCTTGTGGAAGCCTCTTTGGACCACCCCCACAGACTGTCCAGGGGATCACGTTGTCCCACAAATGTGGAGTGAGCTTTTCCACACACCATGCTCTAGCCTGGGTCTGATCCTGAAGAGCCTAAGAAGTGAGCTGGGAAAGGAAAACCTTTGAGCAGGACTAACTCCCAGGCCTGGGTCATCCTTCTCCAAAGGAAGGAAGAGGAATGAGGTTCACTTGCAGGAGAAGTAGAAAGAAAGGGAGCACTTTGGGAGAGCTACAGAACAACTATTTCATCTCCAGAAAGCAGAGCCAACCTGTCAGAAGTGCTAACATTCAGAAGAGCAGATGTATTTTTTTAAAGATTTTATTTATTTATTTATTTATTTATTTGACAGAGAGAGAGAGAGAGAGATCACAAGTATGCAGAGAGGCAGGCAGAGAGAAGGAGAAGCAGGCTCCCTGCTGAGCAGAAAGCCTGATGTGGGGCTCGATCCCAGGACCCTGAAATCATGACCTGAGCCAAAAGCAGAGGCTTAACCCACTGAGCCACCCAGGCGCCCCAGACATATTTCTGACACTAGTTATAAAGGCCTTGTGTTTGCTCTTAATGGCAAAGCAGGAAGGCTGGCTCCCCCACTAGACATGAAGAAGACCTGAGTAAGCCACACAGCCAGGCCCAAGGAACCACAGAACTCTCTTATGATGGGCCCCCACAAGACTATAGTTTAGAATAAGAGAGACACAGTCCCAGGACAGGGTTTTCTCACCGCTCCCTTAGCAAGGAGGAAGTGGGTCATGGTCATGGATCAAAGCCATCATAGTCACTTGGCACCGATTTGTCTTTATTTCTAAGGCTCCTACTTCTACGTTAACCCTATCATGCTCTAGGCTCTAGCTCTGCAGTCTCTCACAAGTTCTCCCTGCTCTTGGCTCTAGGAAAGAACTTCTGCTTCCTCTGGGCCCACCCTTCCCCCAGCCTCCAGGTTCCAGAGCTGCATCTGTGAGTTTTTGTGTGCTTCATCTTCTGTTCTTGTTTCAAACCCCTAATTCTATCTTTGTTATGGCCACTCACATGTGAGTTGCCCTCTGCCTTAGAGCATTCCTAGATCACATATAACAGTAGATTAGTGATTTGCCTTTCCTATTTCCATCAGCTATATTTATTACATCAAAAAATAAATCTCCTGAAAACATCTTTGTCTAGAGAAAACTTTTCTTCCTTTCTCCATGATTAATTTTTCTTTCTGCATGCAACATTTTTAAAAGCATTTTGCTGGGGGCGCCTGGATGGCTCAGTGGGTTAAGCCTCTGCCTTCGACTCAGGTCATGATCTCAGGGTCCTGGGATCAAGCCCCATATCGGGCTCTCTGCTCAGATCAACCCCCATATCGGGCTCTCTGCCTTCCCCTCTCTCTCTCTCTCTGCCTGCCTCTGTGCCTACTTGTGATCTCTCTCTCACTCTGTCAAATAAACAAATAAAATCTTTTTTAAAAAGCATTTGCTGTCTTTCCAGAATGTTAAACATGTTTGTTTTCCTTTTTAATTCTATTAATTTAGTCATAGAACCTCTAATATCAACAGGAAGACACATTCTAATAGAACTGAGAAATATCAACTTAAAAGCTTTGGAAAGGCAGATGAATCAGCATTATAATCACCAGGCTCAGAGAGAATAGAGGGCAGTAGTGAGATGCCAAACTAAAAACAGGCATTACAAGAAAGCCTGATCATCAAAGGCCATCCTATGTCCAGGATGCTAATAGCCAGGTACACATCTCCTGTGAGGAGACTCAGGAATTTGGGGGAGAAACTGAATGACCCAGAGAAAAATAAGATCTAATGATCCTAATCTCATAAGGCTTCCTTAAAAATAAGGCTTACAAGGGTGGTTCAACATTCGCAAGTCAATCAATGTGATAGAACAAATCAATAAGAGAAGAGAGAAGAACCACATGGTCCTCTCAATTGATGCAGAAAAAGCATTTGACAAAATCCAGCATCCGTTCCTGATTAAAACACTTCAAAGTATAGGGATAGAGGGAACATTCCTGAACTTCATAAAATCTATCTATG
>PISX010028524.1:0-21403 GCA_004024625.1 Mellivora capensis | reverse complement strand
CAAAAAAAAAAAAAAAAAAAAGCCTCAACAAATTTAATTTATTTCATTTATTTATTTATTTTTTTAATTTACTTATTTGTCAGAGAGAGGGAGAGAGAGTGAGCGAGCACAGGCAGACAGAGTGGCAGGCAGAGGCAGAGGAAGAAGCAGGCTCCCTGCCAAGCAAGGAGCCCGATGTGGGACTCGATCCCAGGACGCCGTGATCATGACCTGAGCCGAAGGCAGCCGCTCAACCAACTGAGCCACCCAGGTGTCCCTCATTTATTTATTTTAAATAGAATCCACACCCAATGTGGGGCTTGAAGTCATGACCCTAAAATCATGAGTTACAGGCTCTTGGGACTGAGCCAACCGGGTGCCGCTCAGTAAACTTAAAAGATTGAAATCATATAATGTATCTTCTCCAACCACAGTGGAATGAAGCTAGAAATCAGTAACAGAAAACTGGGAAATTCACAAATATATGGAAATTTTTTAAACACACTGTTAACCAATAAATCAAAGAAGATATCACAAAGGAAATTAGAAAAAACTTAGAGACAAATGAAAACACAAAACACCAGAACTTCTGGGATACAGTAAAAGCCGGGCTTAAAGGGAGCTACCACAATTCACCCAATGTAAAATAGGTCATTTGAATAATCCTGTAACAATCACGGATATTGATTCAGTAATTTAAATACCCACCCACCCTACCACCTACAATGATTTCACCAGAGAATTCACCCTAATGTGTAAAGAATGAACGCTATTTCTACACAATCTCTTCCAGAAAATAAAGAAAAAGGAAGGGAATTACATTGTTAGCAAAACCAAAGACGTAGATGAACCAACTGCAATCTTTAGTTTTAAGGTAGACCCTCGTTCCTGGGGTGCCTGGGAGGCTCAGTCGGTTAAGCATCCGACGCTTGATTGTAGCTCCAGTCATGATCTCAGTTTCCTCATCTCAGGCTCTTGAAATCGAGCCCTTCAAGGAGCCCAGTGCAGAGCCTGCTTAAGATTCTGTCTCTCCCTCTCCTTCTACCTTCCCCTCTCTTAAAAAAAATTTTTAAAAAGTGGATCCTCATTCCAAAAAAATTCACATAAATATAACTTTTATGAGGCAACTAGAGAAATGTGCATACCTACTGGATATTTGATATTAAGGAAATATTGTTAAAACTTGTATATTAATAGTATTGGACTTGTATACATTAAATGGTCCTTATTGTTTAGAGACACACACTGAAGTATTTGCAGATGAAATGATGTGACACGAGTTATCTAAAATAATTCTGGGGTGGGCTGCCTGGCTGACTCAGTCGGTAGAATGGCAACTCTTGATCTCTGGGGTGTAAATCCAAGCCCTACACTGGATGCAGAGATTATTTTAAAATAAAATCTTAGAGGGTGGCTGGGTGATTCATTCGGTTAAGCCTCTGACTCTTGTTAGCACAGGTCATGATCTGTGAGATTGAGCCCTGCGTCCAGGTCCACACTGGACATGGAGTCTGCTTAAAATTCTCCCTTTCCTGGGGCACCTGCGTGGCTCAGTCATTAAGCTTCTGCCTTCCGCTCGCTCGGTCATGATCCAGGTGTCCTGGCATGGAGCCCCGCATCGGGCTCCCTGCTCCTTCCTCTCCCACTCCCCTGCTTGTATCCTCTCTCTAGCTGTCTCTGTCAAATATATATATCTTTAAAATAAAAAAAGGGGGGGGGCAGGGGTGACTCCTGGGTGGCTTCGTAGGTTAAGTGTCGCCTTCAGCTCAGGTCATGATCCCAGGATCCAGTTCTGTATCAAGGCTCCCTGCTCAGCGGAAAGCCTGCTTCTCCCTCTGCCTCTGAAGTTCCCCTGCTCCTCCCCCTGGTCGTGCTCGCACTCTCTCTCCCTCTCTCTCCGACAAATAAATAAAATCTTAAAAAAAAAAAAAATTCTCAAAAAAAAAAAAAAAAAAAAGATGGGACGCCTGGGTGGTTCAGTTGGTTAAGTGACTGCCTTCGGCTCGGGTCATGATCCTGGAGTCCTGGGATTGAGTCCCACATCAGGCTCCCTGCTCGGCAGGGAGTCTGCTTCTCTCTCTCTCATTCTCTCTCTCTCAAATAAATAAATAAAATCTTAAAAAAAAAAATCTCCCTTTTCCTCTGGATAGTGGGTGTTCGTGCTTGTGTGCTCTCTCTCTCCTCCTCCTCCTCTAAAAAAACAACAACAAAAAAACTTTAAAAAATTAATTAATTAAAATAAATTAAAAATAAATAATTCAGGGGTGGAGATGGGGCAGTGAGTGGGCCAAGAACAGATGAAACAGGTAATTGTGGTAATTGTGGGTGTCAGGGAGGTACGTGGAGGTTGTTAGATTAGTCTTTCCTGTGTGTTTAAAATTTTCCGTAAGAGCTTTGGAGGACTCTTTCTTTTTTTCTCTCTCTCTCTCTTTCAGATTTTATTTATTCACTTGAGAGCGAGAGAGAGAACAAGCAGAGGGAGAGGCAGAGGGCAAAGGAGAAGCAGACCGCCCCCCCCCAGCCAAGCCGAGAGCCCCATGTGGGGCTCCATCCCAGGACCCCGGGATCATGACCTGAGCTGAAGGCAGATGCTTAATCAACTCTGTAATCTTCCTGGTCATGACTTTTGCAACACTTTCTAGTGCATTTATCTTTTCCTTACTGATTTGTTAGACAGGTTGTTGGTTTTGCTTTGTTTTGTTTTTAGCATGTTAAGGAAACTAGTCTTTTTTTCGCCTTTTTAGTTCCTTGTCTTTTCAGTTTCTTTCTCTCTCTCTCTTTTTTTTTTTTACAGAGAATTTTACTATTACAGAACGTTTTGACCCAAATGTTTTGATCTCATGGATATGTTTATCCCAAGCCTTTTGACTGTGAGCTTTGAATCCAAATATTTTTATCAGAATTACTCTAATTCTTCTTGTCTTTTCTTTTCTTTTTTTCCTTAAGATTTTGTTTTTAGAGGCACCTAGGTGACTCACTTGGTTGAGCATCTGACTCTTGATTTCAGCTCAGGTCATAATCTCAGGGTTGTGAGATTGAGCCCTGAGCTCCGTGCTCGGTGGGGAATCTGCCTGGGATTATCTCTCCCCCTCTGCTCCTCACTACACTCATGCACTCTCTCTATAAAATGAATAAATAAATCTTAAAAAAAAAAAAAAAGATTTTATTTTTAAGTAATCTCTACACCCAACATGGGGCTTAAACTTACAACTCCAAGATCAAGAGTCATGTGCTCCACTGACTGAGCCAGGTGCCCCAGAATTACACGAATTTTACTACAGCAATAAAGTGCCCCCTTTTTTTTTTTTTTAAAGAAAGCGCTTTCTTGGGGCACCTGGGTGGCTCAGTGGGTTAAAGCCTCTGCCTTCGGCTCAGGTCATGATCCTGGGGTCCTGGGATGGAGCGCCTCGTAGGGCTCTCTGCTCAGCGGGGAGCCTGCTTCCCTTCCTCTCTCTCTGCCTGCCTCTCTGCCTACTTGTGATCTCTGTCTGTCAAATAAATAAATAAAATCTTAAAAAAAAAAAAAAAGCTCGGGGCACCTGGGTGGCTCAGTGGGTTAGGCGTCTGCCTTCAGCTCAGGTCATGGTCTCAGGGTCCTGGGATCGAGTCCCGCATCAGGCTTTCTGCTCAGCGGGAGGCCTGCTTCTCTCTGTCTCTCTGTCTCTCTCTCTCTCCCTCTGCCTGCCTCTCTGCCTACTTGTGATCTTTCTCTGTGTGTCAAATAAATAAATAAATAAATAAAAATCTTTAAAAAAAAAAAAGCTCTTTCTTGAGCAAGCTGCATGAAGTCAATTTTATTCTTCAGTCTATTGTTTTATAACGAAAGTTAAATTCTTTCTAATGTTTGCTATTATAAATTTAATTTTACAAAATTATTTTTTCATTGCAATCAACTTGGCTTCATGGAATAAATGCCACCATGAGCGTGTGATTCTTCTCTCAGTCATGTTTATCCACCTCTGATTTCTCCAGTTTTCTGCCATTGTGCATTATCGGCTGTTGTCCATTATTTCCATCTGGTCCGATTTTTCAGGTCGAACTGGATGATCTAAATGTCAAAATGTTATTGTCTGTTTGAATTTTAGTCAATATTCAATTAAGTGTGGTCAGTTTTAGCCTCTATCAACATAATTTTGTGTTGGTTGGGTTTTTCTTTTAAGATTTTATTTATTTATTTGACAGAGAGAGAGAGTGCACACAAGCAGGGAGAGCAGCAAGCAGGATGGGGAGAACCCTGGGATCATGACCTGAGCCAAAGGCAGATGCTTAACGACTGAGCCACCCAGAGACCCTTGTGTTGATTGTTTCTACACCATCAGTGATAGGATGTAGCATTCGCTCACAATTCTGCCATTTCCCCCACTCCACATTCATCATGTGTACTCAGATGGAGGATATTTCTCTGCCCACTGATGTTGGGCTTGGCTGTGCGTGGGCAGACTGTATTTTCCAAAGACGGCCACAACAATATCTCCCATCTCATATGCATCTTACATCTCTCATTGTGACCATCACGCCAGGAAATCTATGCCCTCTCCCTCTTGAACGTAGGTGGAACTTGGTGAGTGCCTGGACCAACAGCATTCAGCAGAAGTGATGCTATGTGTCTTCTGAGGCTAGATCATGAAGATGCAGTACGCTTCCTTCTTGTTCTCTTGGAATTCTCACTCTTCGAACCCATCCACCATGTTCCAAGGTAGTGCAAACTAGCCCACACAGAGAGACCACCTGGGGAAGCCACAAAATAAGGATGTCCGGTTGACAGCGCCGACTGAGCTGTCTGGCTCAGGTTAATGCTCAGCCAGCATCAACCACCAGAGTGAAAACACCTCCAGAAGGTTCTGTCCACTGCCTTTCGAGTGTTTCCAGCTGAGACCTCAAACATTCTAGAACAGAAGCAAAGAGTAATGACTGGATTCCTGACCTACAGAATTGGTGAGCATAATACAATGGCTGTATTATGCCACTAAGTTTTGGGGTAGTTTGTAAGGTAGCACTAGTAACTGGAACACCATAGGACTTGCTTTGACCAGTGGAATGTGGTGCTGATTTCTGTGTGTGCTCGATCTGAGCCCGGCCATTAAGAGCATCCTGGGTCTCTAGTCATCCCCCTGTCCCCTCAGGGGTCTTAGACTTCTGCCAAGAGAAGAAAATGCCCTAGGTGCCTGATGCTCCCAGAACAAGGAGACAATGGAATAATTTTGAACCCAACTGTTACGGGCTGAGTCATGTCTCCTGCAAATGCATACACTGAAGTCCTAACCTCCAGAACCTGAGCATGTAGTGGTTTGGGGGGATAGGGTCTTTAAAGAGGCAATGAAGATAAAATGAAGCCTTTAGGAAAGGCCCTAACCCAATCGGACTGGCATGTTTATAAGCAGAGGAAATCTGAACACCGAGAGACACCAGGGACATGCAGGAAAGTACCCTGAGGATGTAGCAAGAATGTGGCTATTAGCAAGCCAAAGACAGACATCAGAAGCAACCAATCCTGTGAACACCTTGATCTTAAACTTCTAGCCTCCAGAACTGTGAGAAAATGTATTTCTGTTGTTTAAGCCACTCAGCCAGTGGTATTTTGTTATGCCAGCCTGCGACAGTGTGATTTATAATAAGAAATACGTAAATTTGGTCTTCGTCCAGTTTCTGGCACAGAGAGCTCTTAATACCCTTGGAATTTGCTAAGTAATCAGAGCAAGGAAGGAGAAGCTTCTTATGTTAACAAGGTGACTTTTGAGCTCCACCTAAGGATTTCCCAGAGAACAAACCACATGATTAAAGGGTTGAACTTTGAATCCCACAGCCCCACAGCCACCCCGCCCCATGCCCAGGGAGAGAGAGAGACTGGAGGTTGAATCATTCTGCAAAGGCCAACGATTTAATCAATCATGGTTCTGTAAGGAAGACTACATAAAACCTCAAAAGGACAGGTTTTTTGGAGAGTTCCTGGGTTGGTGAACACGTGGAGATGCAGGGAGAGCAGTGCCTGGAGGGGGCAGGGCAATTCCGTGGTTTTCCCCATGTCTTGCCCTCTGCATTTCTTCCATCTGGCTATTACTGAGTTCTGTCCTTTTGTAAGAAACCGGTAATCCAGTGAGTAATCCTCAGTTCTGAGAGCTGTGTGAGTAAACTAATCAAACTCAGGGAGCAGGTTATGGAATCCTCTGATTTCTAGCCAGTCAGAAGCACAGGTAACTTGGGCTGGAGACTGGTGTCTAAAATTCGGGGGCAGGGCTTCTGGTAGGACTGAACCCTTAACCTGTGACGCTATTTCCGAATTGCATGTCGGAATTGAGTTGAATTTTCATATACCCAACTGGTGTTGGGAGCTGAACATGAAGCCCAACACAGGTTTCGATCCCAAGACCCTGAGGTCATGACCTGAGCCAAAACCAAGAGTCAGGCGCTTAACCAACTGAGCCACCCAGGCACACATTAATTCTGTCCCTTTATCCTGCTTTGTTTTGTTTCCTTACAGCACTCATTACATATTCGTTTTTTCTGTCTCCCTCCATAAAAGAATGCTTCCTCTATGGGCCCAGAGACTTTGTCTTACTCACTGCTGCATCCCCATGGCCTGGATTAGTACCTGGCATACAGTAGGTGCTCAGTAAATCTTTGCTAATAATTGAATAAGTCCGTGCCTTTGCTCAAGCCACTCCCTCCACCTGGAATACCTTTCTTTCTCCTTCCTCCCTTTCCTAATGCCGCAGATCCCTTAAGACTAAAACCTAGCTCCTATTCCTCCAGGAAGCCCTCCATGACTCACTGGGCTCTGGGACCCTAGAAAGTGGCTTATTCCTCCCCTTCCTTCACCCCAGTACTCAATCTTAGGTATACTTTAGGGTTCGTGCCAAGTAAAGACTGAGGTGGAGACTGAAGACAGAAGAGAACAGGCCTGCTTTATTGGCATTAAGGAGAGGAAAGGGCCCTCCACAGGCTCTAGGCTGGAGTAGAGCTGCAGGGAGGTCAGCCCTGGTGCAGCATCACTTCTTCCACTCCTTCTTCTCATAGTCCCACCGGGAGGCCAGGCCTTGCACGGGGTTGCCCTTCATATCCAGGATACGCTGGAGCTGTTGGGCCTTCCACTCATCCGTCAGGGTGATGGGCTTCTTTGGAAACACTGTGGGGAAGGCATGGGGTGGGGGCAAAGGTGGCTCAGGACCCTACAAGTCCTCCACCCTGTCCCCCTGAGCCAGGGTCTCCAGTCACAGGGTTAGGACGCCCTGCACTGAGGACCCCCTTTCACCCTGTCTGTCCTCCTACCAGACTCCCTGCTAAAACTTCATTGCAGGGACCTCTGGGTTCTGGTCCCAGCTCTGCCTTTGACTCACTGGGAATTGGGCCAAGCTCCTTCACCTTTCTGAGCCCACTTCCTTACCTTATGGCCCAATGGAATAGGAGCACTGATTCAAATTACAATTACTGAGTTTGCTCCCACTGACTGGGAAGGGCCCAGGATGAGACGATTTCTTTTGCTTCCTAAGGGGGTTGGAAGTAGGAGGTGAGGAAGAGGTGTCCACTTTAAAAACCTGAAGAGGGCAGTAGTTCGCTAAAAGGCTTGGGCACTCAAGAGGCATTTTAGGTGCCTTGATGTGTGTACATGAGGGACCGTGGGCCTCCCCACACAGCTCAGACTTGACTTCCTGGTCCATCTGCTCTAAGGCTGACTCGGCTTGTCAGACCTCCTCACTGGGACTTCCTATCCCAGTGGGTGGGAAAGAAGGAAAAGATCTTTATGGCACCTGTCAGCACCAAACACTGGGCTGGACTAGAATTCTTCCCAAAGTCTCCCTCATTTCTTCTTCATGCAAGGCAGGAATTCCCATCACACTCTCACAGAAGAAGAAAGGGGAGGCTGTTGTTGGAGGTGAAAAGCTGGGGCACAGGCTGCCAGCTCTTCCCCAACAACCCCGTCCCTTCTGGAGCAGTGCTTCCTAAAGCTGAGTGGACATCAGAATGACTTGCAGAGCTTGTTAAAACACAGATGGCTGGCCTCCCTCTCACAGTATCTGACTTAGTAGATCCAAAGTGGGGCTGAGAATTTGCATTTCTGAGCATTCCCAAATGATGATGTTGGTCCAGGGACCACACTTGGAGCATCACTCTTCTGTAGTCATAAGCCTCTGTAGTCATAAGCCATTAGCTGGGCATGGGACCAGCTAGCTAAAAACTACATTTCCCAATTTCCTTTGTGGCTAGACATGGTCATGTGATCATTTCTAGCCAACAGGAGCTGAGCAGAAGGGATGTGGGCAACTTCTGGACCTTAAAGAGGAGGGGCATCCCTTGCCCTGTTCTTGGCTGGAAGGTAGGCCTTCAAGGCTGGAGCTGAAGCGGCCATCTCATATGGCAAGAAGGAAGCCACACAGGGAGGACAGCCGTGCAACACCACAGAAGGAGCCTGACATTTCAGTCTCCATACTCTCCCTGGCCTTTTTTGTGAGAGGAACAAAACCTCTATCTTGTTTAAGCTCTCGTATGTTGGAGACTCTCTGTGACGGAAAAATTAATGGTTACTAACAGCAATCAGTAATGTCTCCATTCATGATAAGTGCCAGGCACTGGCTTGCACTCATTAAATCCTCAAAAGAACCCTGTGATGTGGGCACTATTTTTTTTTAATAAATTGCTTAATTTTTCCTTATTTCTTTTTTTAAAGATTTTATTTATTTATTTGACAGAGAGAGATATCACAAGTAGGCAGAGCAGCAGGCAGAGAGAGAGGGGGAAGCAGGCTCCCCCAGGACCCTGGGATCACGACCTGAGCCGAAGGCAGAGGCTTAACCCACTGAGCCACCCAGGCGCCCCGATGTGGGCACTATTATTTTCATTTTACAGATGAAGGAAATTGAGACCCAGAAAAGTAGAACTCCTGCATCCCAACCCAGGCAGCCATGCTCTGCCCTTCACCCTGCACCTCCTTGGAGGACTTTTCAAAACTCTGCAGATGAGTGCCAGGATAGTTGCCCTGTAAGAGCTGGGCTGGTGGCTCTGACCACAAGGACACAGCTCAGGGCTGTAGCAAGGTGAGGGGTTGCCACTCACCATAGACCCGCTGCCACCAAATCATCAGAGCTGTGAATCCAAAAAAGAAGAAAACACAGCCCATCACTGTCTTCCACTCGTTGGAGCGACGGTTCATCTCTGCAAAGGTCTCATGGAACTGAAGGCGGTACACTGGAGACAGAGGAGGGGTGGGGAAGGAGGGGCCTCGTGTGTATCCATTCCCAGGACTCCGGGGCCAAGTCTTGGCCTCAGGGATGCCCAGCCTCCCCACTCTTGCAGCAGAGGCTGTCCATTCAGCAAATTCTTATGGAGCATCCCCTTTAGGCAAAGCATGGCCAGGAGCAGGCTCCAAATATCAGAGTCATTTAGGGGAACTTCTGGTGGGCAGGACACATCCCTCCGGTTTCCCAGGGTCAGGTCCCCACCCTCCCACACACTTTACCTTTCTGCTTCGCCTCCCCACACCACTCAGTGATACCCAAGACAGTCCATGCTTTCCTGCTTCCGTATCTCTCCCCACGCTCTTCCCACTGCCAGGTGACACCCTCCTCCTCACCATTCAAGGCCAACCAGAACATGCCCTCCTCTGGAAGGCCCTCCAGGATTCCATCTCTCTCTCCTTCGAGTCCTCACAACCCGCTGGACACACCTCACCCTAGCCACATAGCCTGTGTTACAGTTTTCTGGGTCTGTATCCATTCCCTCATTGAACTGGGAGCCCTAGGCCAGTGGCAAGAACCATCAAGGTGATTCACTCCTGTGTCCCCAGCATCACCTAGCATCTGGCTGTGCACAAAGAGCTGACTGAATAAAGGAATAAACAAACGAATGATGAACTCCACCCCTCAGATCAGGTATTTGGGGATTTCTGGCTGTCTTGGGTAGTGGTCTTTCTTTCTTTCTTTTTAAGATTTTATTTATTTATATATTTACTTACTTATTTACTTATTTATTTTAGAGAGAGGTGGGGGAGAGGTAGAGGGGAAGAGAGAGGGAGAGGGAATCTCAAGCAGCTGCAGGGCTCGATCACACGACCCTAAGATCATGACCTCAGCATGGGAGGCTGTGACCTGAGCCAAAATCAAGAGTCGGACCCTTAACTGACTGAGCCACCCAGGTGCCCTTTTCAGAGTCACCATCCAGCCCACTCTGCCCAGCCAGCCCCACCCTGACACCTACAGGCCACCTTCTCGGCGTGGCTCAGCTGGGTCCAGCTGCCCTTCTCCTTCTCCTTCAGGGCCCGCTGCTCAGCGTTGAGCTCTGTGCAGAAGGGCTCATCAGGCATGGGGTAGGAGCGCTGGGCATGGTAGTTGGTGTAGGGCGGCATCTTCCCCTCACGGTGGGCTGCAGGGGCAATGGAAGAACTGAATTCAGGCTGCCCCTGGGACATCCCAGCTCTCCCCATAATATTTGGGGGGGGAAAAAAAGAGGGCTGCATTTACTAAGCACTTACAGTGGGCCAGGAGCCATTCTCAGGCCTTTGGGGGAGTTGACTCATTTACTCCACATCACTCTGAGCCCAGTGAAACTGTTCTCTCTCCCTTTTACAGATGGAGAAACTGAACAGCTAAGTGACTTGCTGAAACTCACAGAGCAACAAGAAGCATGGCCAGGGCTGTGATTCAGCCCCTTCGGCTTCAAATCTCATGCTCTCTGGTTGGATTGGACGTGAGGCGGGCATGTCAGGCAAAGGCAGTGGGTGGACAAAAACTGAGTGAAATGAACCGAGATGGCAGACGTGGAACCGCTTTGCAAACTGTAGAGCGCTGTCCACATGCCTCTGACCGGGGTCAAGGGCACGCCTTTGGAGTCAGCTGGGTTTGAGCCCCAGTTCTGCCCAACCCAGCTCCAGCAGGCCCCTCGACCTCACTGTGCCTCAATGTCCTCCTCTGGAAAGTGGGGACAGTAGGAAAACCTACCTCACCCTGCTGTGGTAAGTTTCAAGGTACTATACTCCAAAGGGTATACACAGGAGGCGCTCCCTAAGTTACACCACTAGAGGTCGTTTTTCCTACTGGCTTCTTTTCCTGCAAGCTTTCCCTGCCAGCTAAGCCCTCAAGGGCTCTGCGTGGGTGTCCAGGGGGTCCAGAGAAAGGCTGGGCACTGGGAGGGTCTTGATAAAGTTTGTGTTTACTGATACCAGAGATGCCCACATGGAAGGCATCAGTCCTACCACCAGGACGGCATGGGACTGCTTTGGCCCTTTTAATATGTAGGTCTATGGGCCTCAGTTTGTTCATCTGAGAAATGGAGACAGTAGCATAGCGTCCACCATACATGGCTGTCGTGAAGTCTAAGTGTGTTAATCTGTGTGAAATGTTGATCACAACTTGGAGTACACAGTAAGGCCTCAATAACTATTATCTGTTGTTATTCTCCCGAGGGTCCGGAAGGCCCTTCTGCTATTTGGTTGAAGTCTCTCCTGCTTTAGGTGCCTTTCTTCTAACTAGCATCTGGAAAGGAGATGCCAGGTTCTGTCAGTAACCTCCGCCTCAGGACACAAAGGCCTTAGGCGCCTGAGGTTTGGGGGGTCAGGCCCTGAGGAATCTTTGAATGGAAGGGGATGCTGTCAAATGTGAGCTCCATGTCCTGGAGGCATGTGGTCCAGGACAGAGGAGTGGGACTGTGGGAAATGGTCTGGACCTGACCCTGAACAACTCCGAGGCTAGGGGTAGGCTCCTGCCTTCAGGCTGCTCTGGGGTAGGCGTGCAGGTCTTACCTGCGCTTCCTGGGCTGTGGGTCCCCCGCATCCCGGGTCCTGTTTCCCTCAGCACCAAGCTCCAGGCAGCTCTGAAGAACATCTGTGTGTGTGTGTGTGTGAGCCCTGCCCCCACATTGCCCTCGCCCCTACCCACGTAGCCCACACAGAGAAACCCTTTTTCACAAGTGCTATGATGGTAGGGTCCCAGAACTTCAAGGTCACCCTCATGCCCCTGACTCTTGTACTTTTGTCTGCTATCCGTAAGGAGGTGGACGGGGATCCTAGACATTTGGAACCTCCCTCCTGAGACCTCAATTAACCCTCCAGGAAATGGGAGGAGGCCTAACTTCTGAGGCAGGGTCTCAACAGTTTGGGGCTGTGGGACCTGGGTTCTGGTTCCAGCCCCAGCTTGGCCAGGCCGAGCTGGGAACCCTCCCTCAGTGGTTTGCTCCCCCTCCCAAAGGAAACTGGTTAGGGCTCCAGGTAGGGAGGGAGCACGGCTTCTCTTTTCCTCACAGGGCCATCTGCCAAGGTCTCTGCACAGAAGGTCTGGCCCCCACTCCTTCCCCCCTAATTGGCTGCCTACGTGCTCACAGAGCCTGCTCTGCTGAATCTGGTGGGGGTGGGGGGTGGGGGGGCCACAGGCTGAGCCCAGCCCCCTACTCCCATGAAAGTCTCAGGGTTTGGCATCCCAGGGAGGTTGGGGTGGCTGGGGACTGGATTTGGGGGAGAATTTAGAGGAGGATAAGGACCAAACTGGGTCAGAGGGAGGAAGAGGAGCACACATCTTGAGAGAGGAAGGGAGTATCCCACTTCTGGAAAGAAAAAGGGCCCCTCACATCTGGGGAGAGGGAGGAGCACCCGATAATTAGAGACAAGGAGGGGCTGTACCATGTGTTGAGAGGAGACCCCCACATCTGGGAAGGAAGGGCTCCCTGTCATTGATAAGTAGGTGGGGGAGCCCCACATATAGTGAGAGGGAAAGAGTAATCTACATCTAGAGAAAGAGATGGCGTCTCACGCGCAGAAAGAAGCTAATTCCCGAGAAGTCCTTGACTCTGAGCCGCCAGAAACCCCTCGACCCTCCCCTATGGCAGGAACCACTCCGGCCCTGACTGGTGACGAAAGTTCGGGTCCAAGCCCCATCCCTCACCCGCAGGGCTCCAGCAGCCAGTCTCTCCCACCCACTCACTCACCTCGCGGCTCAGCGCCGAGGGCAACTTGGGTCTGCAGAGCGAGTAACGGAGACTGGGCCCGCAGCAGGGCCAGAGCGCGGGGCGCCCGCCCCCGGGCCCGCCCCCATTGCCTTTCCCAAGGCCAGCCCCTGCGTGGGAACGTCCTGCCTCGGCGGGGCGTGGGAGCGCCCAGCCCGCGGCCCTGGGGGCGCCCCGGCCCCCTGCCTGGGGAGGGACACTGCGGAGTGATTCTTCTCCTCCATTTCTCCGCCCACGGGGGTCCTGTCTCTAGAGACCCCCAGCCGGCAGCGACGGGGACTTATGGGGCGGTGTGTCCTGAGCTCAGCCGTCGGAGTCCGCTAGTGGGAGGAGCTGGATCAGTCTGCCTCCGCACCTTTGTTCGTTGCCGTTCTTTGCTCTTGGAATGCTTTCTTAGGGACTTGGCAGACCCAAGTGGCCAACTTTCCACTCCAGGCTCAACACCTCCTACTCTGGGAAGCCCACAAGCATCTAGAATCTGGGATTCTGTGGTGCACCACGTCACTCCCATGCCCCCCTTACACGCGGGGGATGTGAAAAAAGCCTCCCTCTGGTGTTCGAATCTTAGCTGTGTGGCCCTCAACAAATGGGCCCCCCCCCCCAGGATTTTATTTATTTATTTGCCAGAGAGAGAGGGAAAGCACAAGCAGGGGGAGCAGCAGGCAGAAGGAGAAGCAGGATTTCCTCTGAGCAAGGAGCCAGATGCGAGACTTGATCCCAGGACTTTAGGACTATGACCTGAGTGAAAGGGAAGCACTTGGGATGCCTGGGTGGCTCAGTTGGTTAAGCGGCTGCCTTTGGCTCAGGTCATGATCCCAGCGTCCTGGGATCGAGTCCCACATCAGGCTCCTTGCTCGGCAGGGAGCCTGCTTCTCCCTCTGCCTCTGCCTGCCACTCTGTCTGCCTGTGCTTGCTCTCTCTCCCTCTCTCTCTCTCTCTGACAAATAAATAAATAAAATCTAAAAAAAAAAAGGCAAGCACTTAACCAACTGAGCCACCCAGGCGTCCCAAACAGCCTAATTTCTGAGTTCTTGTTTTATTTTCTAGAAAAAGGAGCTGATATAGCTGTTGTAAAGACTAAATAAGTAAACAGAAAAGGTCAAGTGCGTTTACTTGAGAATTATTTATTAAGAGTGTCTGTTGCTTACCAAGTTAAGTGCTTGGGGATATAGAGCCAAACAAAACCAAAACAACCTCTGACCTTTTAGGGCTCACAATCCAGTTCCAAGCAGAGAGAAAGGCCTGTGCAAAGGCCCAGAGGGGCCCAGAGGCCGAAAAACAGGTGTGTTCAAAGAACAGAGAAAGGCTGTCTTGGCCTGAGTGTGATAGGCAAAGAAGAGAGTTGGAAAGGGGCTGGACCTCATAGGTCATCGTATGGATCTTAGATTTTATTTTATTTTTATTTTTTTAAGGATTTTATTTCTTTATTTGTCAGAGCAGGGAGAGAGGCAGGCAGAGGGAGAAGCAGGCTCCCCGCTGAGCAAGGAGCCCAACGTGGGCCTTGATGCCAAGACCACGGGATCATGACCTGAGCTGAAGGCAGATGCTTAAACAACTGAGCCACCCGGGAGTCCCTTAGATTTTATTTTAAAGATGGGAGGCCACCAGAAGTAAGTATGGGAGTAATATGGTTAAATGGAACAGAGCATGAGTTTAGGAAATGTGGTGTGGGATTGTTAAACTAATGGTGGACTGATGAGTGAAGGCTGTGGGTCCCTCTGTGGCCTGGGTCCACAGTTTTCTATTTCTGCCAGCCCTGGGCCTATGAGATGTGTCCAGTGCCCACCTGTCCTGTGAGGCCCACTCTAGGGACCCACTCTAGCCAGTGTCTGGATGGAGGGGCTTAATCCCCGGTGGGTAGATGAGCCTAGAAGGGCGGAGACTCAGGGAAAGTGCTAGAGAGACTCTAGGGCAGGCAGGAAGTACATCTCCATTCTGAACTTCAGCAACAGACACAAAGTCGTGAGAAGGCAGTGTGGGAGTCTCCTGGATCTCCACGACATGAAACCCTCAGCTCCCAGGACTGGCCATGGCTACTCCTGGAAGCCACTCCTCCCTCTTCCCCATGACCAAGGGAATTTTGATTTGAGACACCGCCCCAAGAGGACAACCTTACCTCTTGGATGCTGACCAGGGTGTCCTGAAGAGTAGCCCTATGGACAAAGGACAAGGGAAGACAATCCTTCAGGCAACCTGGGGGGAGCATGCCTTAAGTCTTATCAGACCTTTTCAGGAGCAGGTGGGCATTGGTGGCACTGGAGTGAACGGCTGATGTGTAGGCTCTGCTGCTGCCATGCTGGTGGTCAAGCTGTGCCATTTCTGGGCCTCAGTTTCCCTTCACAGAGCTTTGCAAGGAAAAGTATTTGGGGAATGTGACCCTCTGTTCTCCCCTGCCCTCTCCCACCACCGCCCTTCCGCCCGTCCCGCCTCTGGGGAACCCTAGGCCCCAGATGCTGGGTGATGCTATGATAAGGAACATCTGTAGGAGAAGCCGATCCCGGGCTGAGAATGAGGAGATGGAGACAGGCCTCAGGCAGCTCAAAATTGATTAATAAGGCGGCACAACCCCTTGCAGGGCAATGGTCCTGAACCTGGGAATAGGCAGGCTCCCCCATAAGGCAGGCCACTCAGGGGGCCCTGGCCGTGGAGCAGGGGTTTTCCCTGAGAACCTTGGAGGGCACTACAAGGGAGGGGCTCCCGATGGCGCATTGCAGGCTAGTTGCTGCGATAGACCCTACAAGGAAATGCAGGTTGAGAATGCATAAACAGCAGGGATGGGAGGTGAGAAGAATCTGTCCCTTTCCCACTGGCCCCGCTGCTGACCGTTCAGTGGGAGGCTACAGAAAGGGGCTTTCACTCATTTTCTCAGATCCAGAGGGGCCCCGAGATTCTGCCAACACAAAAGACCTGAGCCACTGGCCTCAGCATCCTGCTGGTAGGACTCCTCGACCCCCACTCTCCCCTAGCCTGTTCAGGCTTTGGACGGGACCCACCTCCAGGACCCAGCCCAGAGAGAATACTGAGGAAGACCTAGGCCTCACGCAGGACCCGAAGGCGCAAATAGAAAAGGTGTTGGACAAAACGTCGGGGATCCCTACCCCCACCTCTTGGGAGGAGCCTGTTGAATAAGGGGAGGTCTGGGACGGAAGGGGCGGGGCCAGAAAGGTAGGGTTGTAGGAGTCTAGGACGGGGGTAGAGGGGAGCGAGGGGGAGCGAGACTTACTCTCAGGGGTGTGAACTGCAGTGTAGGAACTCGGCCTGGGAACAACGGGGAAACGGAGGCACAAAGCGGTTGGGGCTATTTGGGCGGGCCAGGTGAACAGAGAAGGCATGGTCAGGATTGGAGGGCGAGGCCCAGGTCTCCTGCAGGAAGGCAGGCTAAGTGCAAGGGCCTGGGATTCCAGAACCCTGAGGCCTGCGGGGGACAGTCTGCGCCTGCATGAGGATGCCCAGGCGGCAGCGCAGGTTCGGAGAATGTCACGCGAAGACCCACAGCTCCAGGGGCCAGTCCAGAAAGCGCTTCCGCATCTGTGGGCAGGAGGGCCGGGTCATAACCAACGCTGAACCAGGGCTGCCATGGAGAAGGCCACTAATGGCGGGCATCTCGGCCCTGGGCACGACGCCCTGAGTGGATTTCGCTGGGATGGGAAGGGACCGTTGGCCGGCAGGCGGAGGAAGCCTCCTTCAGGCGGGTGTGACCTCTCTGCACCGCTCCTGCCCCAGAGCCGAAGCCTCCCGAGGAGGGCCCGGTGCTGAGCGTAGGGTCTGGCTGGTGAAAGCCCGGAAGCAACGACGACTGGCCCTCCACCTTGCACACGAAATGCGCGAAGCTCGCAGCGTTTCAGCGGAAGGGGAATTTTTTGCCCACCTGCGGGAGCTCTGTTGTAGGCCGACCCCTCTGCCTGTCACTCATGACCCCTTAGCCCCGCCCCGGAGGCGTCAGTCCTCTCGTCCCGCCCACAAGCGGTCCTTCCTCCAAGTCTCGCCACCTGCCTTGTCACTCATACACTCATACTACACGACGTACGTCCCGCGTCTCCTTTCCTGGACTCCAGCTGCGTGTCACCCCTAGCCAGCCCCTCGGACGATCTATGTGCCCCTTCCTGCAGGGCTCCACCTGGCGGCCCAGCTCGCCGCCATCTTCAGCCCGACCCTGTCCTGTCAGTCATTGCCGGCCCCACCCAGCCCCACGAGCCTTTCGGGCTCACCGGGTCGCTGGCCTCGCCCCTACCCTAAGAGGCTCTGCCTCCATCGCTCGGCAGCCGGCCGCCCGGGCCCTCTCTCAGTGCGTCCGATCCTGCTTCACAAGCCACGCTAAACCCTTGCCCTGGCCTCAGCCCTGCTCTTTCAGTCCTCTCCGGCCCCCCGCGCGGCGACCGCCTCCACTCCCGGGCCCTGCCCCAGCTGTCATCTTGCTCGGCGCCTCACGCTCCAGCCGCGCCCCCTCCCTGTCCGTCACTGGGGCCCCGCCCACAGCGCCCCCTGACCCGCCCCCAAGCCCGGCCCCGACCGTCACTCCTCTCTCCTCTGGGGCCTGCGCCCGCTCCAGCCCCGCCCTGTCGGTCCCCCGGGCCCCGCCCCCGGCCCGCTCAGGTCCAGCGTGGCAGACACTAGGGAAGCCGGGCGGAGACCCGCGCAGGTGACGGCGGAGGTGGCCCCAGCCCCGGGCTGGCTCTGACCGCGGGAAGGGAGTGGAGCGGCCTCTCGCCTACAGCGGGAGAAGGGGGTGAGGGTTCATCAGAACTTGCTGCTGTGAAACCCCGGGGACTGGGTCCTCATCACCACCCCCTCACCTGGGCAGATATATACAAAGGCCAGGCAGACGACCCCCTAGCTAATATCTGGGGCGGTGAAGCTGGGCCCCCCGGAGGCCCACGTCTAGGATTCTAGTTCTAGCTCCATCCTCTGCTGGTTTCAGTCCCTCTTCCCCGCTTCCCCCCACCCCACCCCTCCATGGCCTCTGTTTCCACATCTTCACAATGCCAGTCAGACCCAGTTCTGCTTATGGGCTGTGAGGGCTAATGCCATGGTCTGAGCGGGGATTCTCCCAGAGGCGCCCACACCAGTGACGTATCAGCCAAGCTGTGCACGGAGCTATGGGTGGGGTGGGCACCACCTCAGAGCAGAGCAGCAGCGTCACCACCAGGAAATTGTCTAAGTTGGCAAAGGGCTAAGGGGGTGGGACCCTAGGGACTTAGGGGGTCAGCCCAGTCCTGGGGTAGGCACAGATCCCTGCAGATCCTGCTCTGGGGCTCCACGCTAACCTAAAATGGTTTGCAGCTTCTGCCCTGGGTCTTTCAGGGCCTTCTATACCACAGGCCAAACAGGGTGCACAGAGCGGGGGAGGGTCCTGGCCAAATCCCAAGACCTGGGCCCTTGTCTACTCTGGGAGCCAACTGGCTCATGGGCATAGCCATATGGCCTCCTGATGTGGCCCAGGCATTTGTGAGGGCAGCCTTATGGCCTCCTCAAACCTTCATTGGCACCCGCTGGCCTCCCAGTATACTCCTCGGCCTGATGTTCAAGGTCTCCCTGCCAAGCTCTCCAAACACATCTCCCCCCATCAGCCTCTCCTCTCCTACAGTGCCCTTGCCATGCTGCCCTTAGCTCTTGGAACACACTCTGCTCTTGCCCGCAGCAGGGCCTTTGTAACTGCCCTCCGCTCTGCTGCCATGCTCTTCCCGCAAGAACAAGACTCGTTTATCCCCACTCTCATGTCCCCATGTGAGAAAGCTTTACTGGCCCAGCATCCACAGACTAAGCTATGCTCCACAAACAAGTTCATCAGAACTTGTGGCCTCAACAATAGCTCCCGTTTCACCTGGCTCTTTTCACAGCGTGACCTTGACACTCCTGCTATCAAGGCGATGGGATCTATGTCCGCATTCCTTGCACCTGGGTGTACCTTCGCAATGGCCTTAAACGTAGAACATGGTGAAAATGATGCTCTGTGACCTCCAAAGCTAGATCCTGTAAGTGCCACGTACTGATGCGGGACACAGTTTTCAAACCAAGCCTGGGAAGAAGCCAAATCAGCCCACATGGAGAGAACATACAGAGAGGTCATCTGAGGCGTTCTGGTGGGCAGACCAGCTTCAGTGCCTGCCCACAGCCAGCCTCAGCTTCTAGTCATGCACATCTCCAGATGATGCTGGGCCCCAGCCATCACGGGTTCCCTCGGCCACCAAATCTTCCCAGCTGAAGCCCCAAACACTGTGACTCAGAAACGAGTCATCTCTGCTGTGACCTTTCTCAGTTCCTGCTCACAGGATCCAACAGGGTCGGACACTGCTTTACAGACTGAGTTTTGAGGTGTTTTTTGTTTTTTTTAATAAAAATACTTACTTATTTACATAATCCCTACACCCAACATGGCGCTGGAACTCAGCACCCTGAGCTAAGAGTTGCACGCTCTTCCAACTGAGCCAGCCAGATGCCCCTCAGGGGTTTATGGTCAGTAGTAACTGTAACAGGAATCGAATGTTATTTTGATTTCCATGTACTTGACCCCTCATGTGATGTGGCTGTTTCAGAACTTAGGTAAGAAAGAGGATGTTAAGTATTGACACCCCAAGCCCAGTCATTATCTTCTGAGTTTCAGCCCAAACATCACCTCCAAGAGACTATCCCTGATGTTATGGAAGGTGCCCTTCCTCATCAGTCTACATCTATTTTTTTCCCAGCACTTTTTGTTTCCCAAAAGTACACACAGAAACTCACAGCCTTTGTGGCCTGCATATTCTACACACCAGGCCTGTTCCCTCACATCCCTCCGCTTCCAGGACCAGGATGAAGTGAGATCTGGTGGTGCCATGACTGAACATTTGGGTACCCTCAAAATTCATATGTTAAACCCAACACCAAGTGCAATGGCATTTGGAGGTGAAGCCTCCGGAAGGTGATGAGTCCTGAGGGTGGAAACCTCATGAAAGGGATTAGAACCCTTACAAAAGAGATCCCAGAGTGTTTCCTCTTCCCCTCTGCCCTGTGAGGTTGCAATTAAGAAGCCTACTGTCTATGAACAGGGAAGCCGGCTCTCATCAAATATGCTATCTGCCAGCACCTTGATCTTGGACTTCCAGCTTCTGGAACTGTGAGGAACAAATGTCTGTTGTATGTAAGCCATATGGTATCTATGGTATTTTGTGAGAGCAGCCTGATTGGACTAAGACAAGCTGTTAGGTTGATACCCCATAATTTCATTTTTATGGGCGCTATTGTAAATGCTACTTTAAAACATTTCCAATTTACAGTTGTTCACTGCTATTATATAGAAATGCAATTGACTTTTGTATGTCAACCTTAGAGCCTATGACCCTGTAAAACTCATGTATTGGTTCTATTCGTTTGCTGGGGCTGCCATAACAAAATACCACAGAGTGGGCAGCTAAAACAGGAGAAATGTATTGTCTCACAGTGCTGGAAGCTAGAAGTCCAAAATCAAGGTGTCCACAGCTTTGCTTCCTTCTGGCATCTGTGAGGAGAAGCCTCCTTGGTTTATGGCTGGTTGTCTTCTTCTGATGCCTTTTAATATTGTCTATGAGGGTCTCTGTGTCCAAATTCCCCCCCCCCTTTTTTTTTTAAAGATTTTATTTCTTTATTTGAGAGAGAGGCAGTGAGAGAGCATGAGCGAGGAGAAGGTCAGAGGGAGAAGCAGACTCCCCGTGGAGCTGGGAGCCTGATGCGGGACTCGATCCCGGGTCTCCGGGACCATGACCTGAGCCGAAGGCAGTCGTCCAACCAACTGAGCCACCCAGGCGTCCCTAAATTCCCCCTTTTTATAAGGAGACCAGTCGCAATGATCTTTCAAGACCCAGCTTTTGGTTTCAACATTTCTCCTTGTCCAGTATCATTGATTTCTGCTCTTGACTTCATTCTATTTGGTGTGGGCTTGATTTGCTTTTTCTTTCTGTGGTTCCTGAAGGTGGAAGCTTGTATTATTGATTTGAGGCCCTCTTTTCTCATGTAAGTATTTAATGCCATAAAATTCACTCTTAGCTCTGTTTTAGTTGCCTCTCACAAATTTTGTTACATTACATTTTCATTTTAATTTGGGTCAAAACATTTTCTAATTTCTCTGGAAACTTCTCTGACCCATGGGTTATTTAGAAGTGCGTTGTTCAGTTTCCAAATATTTTGGGGTTTTTTCCAGATATCTTTCAGTTCCTGATTCCTAATTTAATTGCTCTATGATCAGAGACTATACTCTGTATCATTTAAATTTTTAAACATTTGTTCAATATAAAAGACCCAGAGGTCCCTGCTCAGTGGGGATGCTTCTCCCTCTCCTTCTGCTCCTCCCTGCTCCGGTCATGTTCTCCCTCTCTCTCTCTCTCTCAAATAAATAAATAAAATATTTAAAAAATAAAAATAAAAATCTTTAATAAAAAATAAAATTAAAGGCCCATAATATTGTCTGTCTTGGTGAATGTCCCATGTGTACTTGAAAAGAATGTGTTCTGTGCTACTATTAGGTCAATTTCTCTATAAATGTCAATTA